>VZRE01013517.1:73252-163715 GCA_013396775.1 Cephalopterus ornatus | reverse complement strand
GGGGGGGGGGGGGGGGGGGGGAGGTAATTAGTCATATGCAAGGCAGGCCCCTGGCACTTAAAAGCCACAAAGCTATCATGCATAGAGTTAGTGGATTTCAAAGGAGTTTTTTACAGAACTGCCCTTACAGACTTTTTTTCTGCATGTATCTTTTGCTTTCTTTAAAAATAAATTTAAAAAAAAAAAAAGGAACAAGGAAAAAAAAAAGGAGCTGCTATCTTCAAATTTCTCCTTCCACAAAGTCGATTTGATAGATAAGGCATAAGTCCAGCATACAGAGAAATCCTTTCTACTCCCATGGGCTTTTGACCTTTCCTATGAGACTGCACTATTTATGTAAATATACTTGGAGACACTTTCTATAAGCTTTTAGTTTTCTATGATCTACCACTGTAGTGTTTATTAAAGATACAAATGTATAGAATTATTAAGCATTCAGGTGAACACAACAAAGAAACAACATAGCAAACACGAAATTGTTCTGGATTTTGACACATAAAAAACTTTAGAATCACTGTACTGTTTTAAATCTGTGATTACTCTCATTGCTTTGAAAAATTAAACTTAAAAGAAAGGCCTTATAATAAATGCTATGTGCATCTGAACTGTGTTAATGAACAAAATCAATCTGGCAAACTCCTATTGAGATTTGTGATTTTTTTAAACCCTTTAAAATAAATGCTTTTTGGTATTGATTTTTTTTAATTAAAAATACTTCCAAGCATAAATTGAAACCGATGCCTCCACCTGGGAAGATTTACTTGCTGGCATGCTCCAGCCACATAGTCTCTCATGATGTCATCCCCTAGTTGTGCCAAAGGAGCCTCAGCATCTGGTCAGTGCTCAGCAGAGAGGGACTTGTGGGCGATAATATTTTTATCACCCAAGAGATTTACACTTAGAAACTTCCCTGTTTTGCAAAGGGACCCATGGTGGAATGATTATCTCTTCTGCAGCGTGAATGGGCAATTTGTTATGGTCAGATGGAAAGTGTGCACTCTCTCTCTTACATTTCGTGTTCATTGTACTGGCTTCTTTATGGGGGTTGGGGGGCAGGGGAAATGAAATTTAAAGATTTGATGAGAAACCAATTTGAACAACAATTTCTCACAGACAGAGCGAATTTGCCTTTTTGCAAATTGATTTTTGTAACGAGTTATTTATATGATACTACTTAATAAATTGTTTTTTCTAACTTGTTTTTTTTCCTAATTCTCTTAATCTATATTATGTATTTACAACACTATCATAAAGATAAGCCTTTGAAAAGATTCTCTGATCACTTAAAGGGTTAAATTAACTCAGTCTT
Organism: Cephalopterus ornatus; assembly: GCA_013396775.1. NCBI lineage: Eukaryota > Metazoa > Chordata > Aves > Passeriformes > Cotingidae > Cephalopterus > Cephalopterus ornatus. The sequence goes on along the minus strand of VZRE01013517.1, from coordinate 162,406 downwards.
TGAAATGCCATTCGTAGGTGTCTGGCTCGCAACATACTGTAAGAGCAGTAGGATCACTATTCTGTGATCAGTGAGGCCTCCCAAGAGTCATATAATTTCAGAAGGCAGCATTTAGTGATCCTTACTATGAAGAGGATTAGTCTATGATCAAAAGCCAAATTTTGACTAGCCGAGGTTTCCCAGGAAAGCAGCAGTAGCTTTGCCAAAATAAAGCATGTAGAATGCCTTTCCTGAAGCCTATGAAGTTCACATAATTTATAATAGCAGTTCAGTTATTTGTCTTTCATCGTATGAGGTTCAAAAAAGATTTAAAGTCTCAGTTCACTTATGGAAAGTCCAAATGTCATTTGCAATATCCTTTTACATAAGGAGGGCAACCTCCAGAGAAAATTCTTCATTTTAACACTTCCTTAATTAAAGACCTGTCTCTATCTCCAGAAATTCCATCATGTTTAAAGGACAAGGACAAAAAAAAGAGTGGGAAAGGTCACAGCGAAGTGGTACTTCATCAAAAGCATTAGAATGAACCACAAAAAGCAAACAGTTTAACCCTGAAACCCATATGTGGTTTATGACAGACACAACTGAGTAACTTTTGTAACCAATGAGAAATGAGCCCAAACATCCACCTGTAATCCTTGGTGAACCTCCAGAACAAAGCCCCTGTATGAATAGCCAAAAACCCAACTTTTAAAAACACTAGTAGATCACAAGGCTATAAATACATAAGTCTAAATAGTAATTAAAAGTGTTTCTTTTTAATTATCTCATTATCTGAACACCAAGTCACTGCCCTGTACATGGAGGATGTATCTACTTCCCCTCAACCCCCTCCAGTAAGAACACACAAGCACACACACACTTGCAGATGCACACACAGGGAGGCTGCAGTTACCCCATCTCTCAGCTCTGTTACTTCATGCATCAGAGCAGCCCTACAGGATTTCACAAAACATCAGCTTGAACTTCATTTGATCTTCTAAATGAAAACAGTAGCAGCAGCAGCAGCATAAAGCCTGGTTGTCCACTCGCTGAAAGGTGATCCAGACTCTGCAACCCTCCACATGTACTGAGGTTCCAAGAGCAGAACTACTTTTATTTACATGAAAGAGGAATCTGTCATATTACTTCTTATTTGATTTACTATACCAAAGAGCACTTTTAATCACAAACAAAAGTCAACTAAAGGGTAGTATTTCAGACAGAAAATGTATTTGATTCTCAGACATTAATTTACCAGGTTTATCTGTGTAAAATAACGCCTCCTCACAACAAGCAATACACTAATCACAAGCCCTGCCAATATTCATCTTTCATTAATACTATCACAGTTACCCCAGAGACAAGTCAGGTAGACAAGCCATTGAAGCCAACAGTGTTACTTTTTTGAAAGTTCATGTTGAATTTTTCCACCCCTCTGCTCTGGTCTCATAAGACCCCACCTGGAGTACTGCATTCAGTTCTGGGGTCTCCAGCACAGGAGGGACATTGGCCTGTTGGAGTGAGTTCAGAGGAGGGACATCAAGATTAGTAGAGGGATGGAGCTCATCTGCTGTGAGGAAAGGCTGAGAGAGTTGAGCTTGTTCAGCCTGGAGAAGAGAAGGCTTTGGAGTGACCTAATTGCGGCCTTCCAGTACCTGAAGGGAGCCTAAAAGAAAGATGGAGAGGGATTTTTCACATAACCATGTGACAGGACAAGGGGGAATGGCTTCAAACTGAAAAAGAGGAGATTTATATCGGGGATTAAAAATTCTTTACTGTGAGGATAGTGAGGCACTGGAACAGGTTGCCCAGAGAAGTTGTAGACTTGTGGATGCAGAGATGTTCTGGAAGTGTTCAAGGGCAGGTTGGATGGGCCCCTGAGCAACCTGGTCCAGTGGGAGGTGTCCGTAACCATGGCAGGGACATTGGAATTAGATGATCTTCAAGATCCCTTCCAGTCCAGATAATTCCATGATTCTATGAATTTCAAGGACAGCTCAAACAAGAGAAACCATTTAACTAATACTTTAATACTTGCATAAAAATTGCAGCAATCATCACTTCTGTGAGCAACTAAGTGAGTTCAGTGTTAGTTCTTCCAATTTTAATCTCAGATAATGTTACTTTTGATGCCGTAAATGAAATTTGAGTTTGTTGGATAAGGCACAAATATTTTTCTTTTTTAAGTACATATTCTTATCCAAAGTCTTTGAAGCCTTTACTCTCTCTTACCCCACTAGTACATCTTTGGCTGATTATAGCACAGACGGTTATCTACCAAATACCCACCCTCTGCTCTTTCTTTTGTCCAAACTGACTGCAACAACTAACAGTTTCTCAGCAGCTGTCTGTCCCCACATCAGATCCTCAAGCACATCTGGCCCTCCAATCAGAAAGGCTGATTCCACTTGCCTTGTTCCTCTCAAATTAGAAAGCAAACATGAGCATTTTCAGAAGTCCTCAGTCACTCACTATTTCTAATCACTCTACTACTCATTACATAATCCACCCCCCGATTGCTTTTACATGTTTTTCTAAACATCTGCTTCTACCTTCATTGTTAGAAAAATCTGCGCTCTTCTACAGCTCAGCTGGGGAACTTATTTCTCTCTCTCTCTCAGAATGCAATTATTTCATGTCAACTTTCTTAATTGGAAGCAAACTTAGCCCATTTCCCAATTACAGCTTCAGCTTATTAGAACAAACAAACTGTCAAACCTCCTTTAATAAAATAAAACAAAAATCACCCCCAAAGAACAAACTTAAACTTTGGTAACAAAACATTAAAAAGAGGACTGAACAAAAGAGCTCTGGTAAATGAAAGAATGAGGAAGCTGGTGTAGGGATGCAAGGAGACAGTGTGTGTCCTATTGGCTTGGTCTCTGACACAGCATTCCTGTAATTTTGTTTACTGGCAGCTCACAGAGGGATCACTCTTCTGCTTTTACTCATTTCATGTACTTTTCTCCCCCAACATATCAAGGTGTACCTGTCAAAACTACAGGTGCACCTATATTTTGCCACTGCTGAGCATTTTGATGGCCCAACTTTTTTTTGTCAGTGGAGCCGGGTTCTCTCTGCCTTCTTCTTCTCACACTGGCCCCAGACTTTAACATGCACTTTCAAATAGACATGAATCTAATATCTATTGCCAAAGACAAAAAGCTTAAAGAGATAAAAGGAATCCAGTGACAAGAGGGCCAAACCACCTGTTACTGCTAAAAATTATGGCTTAGTTAGCTGTGCTTCTTCACATGGCCTTCATTCTTTTGCTTACACATTTTTTTGTTACAGTGTCAAATGAACCAAATTTGGAGTTTCCCACACCAGACATATCCTTTCTTACACATCTATGAAGACAAGCAGATTTCAAGCATTCTGTTTGGTTTCCCATGGATGTCATCAGCTTTTTGAGAGGCACCCACCTTTTATGCACACACTGGATACTAGTCTAAGAAGCTATGTGTAGAAATTATTCCACACATCATACTATCTACTTGCACAGAACACAGGATATATGGGCCAAATATTTGGTTTACAAAGTTGCAATATTCTTACCCACCTACAGCATTTGCCAGATACTGATCCAATGATGAATATTTCCCCCTTGCCAAGTTCGCATGTTCAGAAATATTGATTATGATGCTATTTTGGTTTTGTTGTTTTCTGGTATTGTCAACATTTCTCTAAACGATTTATACAGTTGTTTTTGAGAAACAAAGAAAACTCAAAACTACACTTTGAGATTCACCGCTCCAATATCTTGGTATTTAATCAACCTGTAATATAATATTGATTACAAATACCCTGGAGACAAGAGATGGGTACTTGTGTTTAGAGCAAATACTTCATATAGCTCTTTATTGCAGTAAGAGCCTTTCAGATGTTTTGCTACCAAATATCCATCTGGCCCACAGGCTTGCTCACTTTTGCAGTCAGAATTTTATCATTGATCCTCGCAGAAGGGAGATGGGACTTGTAAAAGATAATACAGGTTAACTGTTTGATGACTAGCATGAAGTCCAGCAGAGGACAAAGGGACTCGGATTATAGATGTTGCTCTTGTGGACTATGAAATTAAAAAAACACATTGAAACAAAGATCTCTGGCAGGAAGACTATAACATATAAAACATTCAGCATTTCATGTTATTGCCCATTAAAAATTACCTTGCAAAACTGAAACAAAACCTTCATCGTATGTCAGCTTAGACATCGTCAAAACCTGTCAGCTCTCTGCCTTCTCTCTCTCAATTCCTCTCCACTGGAAGGTCACGTCCCTCCTGCAGGCAATGTTTGATTTGTTCCAGCTCTGGCAACCTCTCCTGCATATCCAGCCTCCAGACCAACTGGACCAAAGCTGAACTGCAAACTTTATTTCATTCACCTCTTGTTCTTGCATCTCCTTTTCATTTATCCTCTGGGTTACCTACATACATTCATAAACATTTACACTCTATACTAACCATTATTTATATATATATATATATATATGAAGCTGTTATGATGATGATTATTCAGTCTTATCATCTTACTCTTTCTGTCTTTTGAAACCCTAATGAGTACTTAGCCTATTCTCTGATTTACCCTGCAAGTGTGAATGGACTATTTGCATTTCACTGATCGAGGTAGTTCTGGGCACTCACTAGGTACTTTTTAATCAGTGGTAAATTCCAAAAGAGTGTAGTACTGTCAGCACAAGTTAGTCCTGTTATTGCCGGAGCTAATATGGTGATGAAGTGAGAAATTACAAACTCTGGAAGACATTTTGATTACTCTAGGGAAAACACTTTCCACTTAGACTGCCTTCTCACTGCCCAATCTCTTTGAGACATCAGTGAGTAAGAGACCACCAGAACTCTTTCTAGGCTCCTTATCAAATAAGGCACGTTTTTTTTTTTGGTGTAAGGGTTGTTGAGTTTAGGGAAGAGAGACACAAATATCATCCCTCCATCTGAATCATTAATATCGTGGGCACTATCTGAACCATTAATATTGTGGGCAAGGGGAATCAAAGAGAGCTCAGAAATCGAAAGACTGCTCCAGAAAAACCATGGAGTTGGCTTCTAGAACCTGATGGGGGCTCAGAAATGGGCTTGGATCTTTTTTACGTATCATTATTTAGTCTTTAAGTTCAGTGAAACTAAAGGCACTAGTCCTGGTGCAAAAAATGAAAAATATACATAAATCTAGGCAAGATTCATGCCCTGTTTATTTGAGTCTTGGACAAGGATTCAAACTCTAATCAGTCTGAACTGTCATTTGAAAAAACACTTCCACAGTTGTGAAGATAAGCTGATATGCTTTAGGTATAAGAGTTCATACTTATGAGAAAATTATCAAAGGTACTGTTATGCATTGTCTATCCTAGTCCTCAAAAACCCTGCTGCTTTACTACATTAGACTTCTCCTCTGTTTCCTGTAGTAACTTTAAGTAATTTACTATAAAGTCAGAATAAGAATACTTAGAGAAAGAAGGTTTGGAGAGAACTCAATACCAGGAATATACTCTAGGCATTAATTGTGTTAATGAATCCATATTCACAAACTTACTCCACTGGAGGGGATGGCTACAGTGCTCACTTCTTTGAAATCAGCTCCATACAAGTGTGCTAGTGTATCTCTCTGCAATAAATGACAAAATTATGTTCTGCTTAATTTCCTACTATGTTCTGGATTAATGCAATACCCTTCTTTGTTGCCAGTGGTTCTGCACCTGTAGGAGAATGCTTGTCTAATCAGATGTTAGTTGCCGTGTCATGGTTTTATTATGTTAGATTTGTTCTGTTGTACGGTAATTATATTTAAGTTGCACTAGGCTGCACAGTTTAAATGAATAAATGACACTTTGGCATATATTGGTTGTAAAAGGTCTAGGAATTAGTTTGTTTAGAGGAAAAGAGGAAAAGGGAATTAAGTCCTCAGTCTCCTCTTACAGTGGGTGCAGAGATCACTGCATCTGTGAAGAGTGACAGAGCAAGCCAAGGAATAACTTACTGTGCTATCAAAGAGGAAGAAATACTGATGTTACCAAATATTTAGTGTTACTGAAATATTTATAGCCCCATCATACAAGCTATTCTGCACCTGAACACCCTAAAACACACGTATGCAGGTGTTGAGGTTCTGTGTTACAGATAATTCAAATACAATAGTCAGTTTTTAAAAAAAAAAAGTTTTGGTCAAGGAAAAAAAGGCCAAACCTCTTGTGTTTTCTCATATTTGCTACTATATATGCTAGAAAAAAATGAGTCTGCCAGGCATAAAGACACACTTTGTGACTCAGACTTTTTGATAATTCTATGGAGACTTAATGTGAATTTGTATTTTGAGCTTCTTTATCTCTAGCTGAATTGAAAGACTAGATTCTTAATTTAAAGTGGTTATTTATTTTTAAAATCATTTTAGACACTCTAAAAGAAAAATTCCATCGGGGAAGCACTAGCAGTCTTTTTTTAACTAGAGTGGCACAAATAGTATCTTTATAATGTGGTGTCTATTGTACTTAAGGCTTGAGCTACAATAGGCACAATGCTGCTTCCAATTCCCCCATCTAAAAGAAAGGTGATTTCCTTTATTCAAGCCTCTTGAACCAAGAAAGAAAAGGAGAGGAGATAGATACAGCTCTTTGTAGTACTGCTTAGATGTAAAGGTTAATCATAAAGTGTGGTGCTGATTTTAAATGTTTCAAAATGTAAAATAGATGAATTCAGACCTTCCTCATAAATGGACCATTCTAGTTAAAACTTTGAGAAATGAATTCCTAGTTCTACTTCTTTTTTCTGAGAAAGAAAACACAGTGGCCTTCTGGGGCAAGATCTTTAAAGATTTTCAATGAGATTTATGTGGCAGAAAGCTTTCAGAGACAAATCGATATAACTAAGTACAGCGCTCTCATACAATCACGCTGATCAGGAAAACTGGCTCCATCATCAGAAGGCTGTCATTTTCTCACTTGCACTGTGTGAGATTGCCTAAGGTTTCTCACAACATTGAAATCAAACCCTCCAGCTGACAGCAGCCAGTGACAACAGGGGTTCAGGGCGAAGGAACTGTATCTTCTTGAGCTCATGGGTTGCTAAACACATTTCTTTTTCTTACAGACTTGAGATTCCCATTCCCTGCCATCGTATTACCTGCACATACACATTCTTAGACTTCAGCTATCCCTCTAATAGATAATTTTTATAAACAAATGTGAGGCCAGAGAGTGCAAGAAAAAGTACATTCTTGTACTTTTTATACATCCAACCTCTTTCTTTATTTGGGATTATTTTTAATCAGTCTACTTGCAAAGAACAGAAAGACGAGGCCTCTTCTTGAATTGCTAGTATCTTTCTGATCCTCATTGCTTCACTCTCTCGTTATCAGATGAACCAATTGCATGGTGTCTTTTTACTTGGTTCCTTCTACATCATATTAATTCACACTGCTCGTACCCTTGGTATTGCTCTGGTTTTGTTCTTCTGCTGTTAGGCACTGTCAGGTTTGTGCTTCTGAGGAACTGGTCAGAGCAGGGCTCTGCTGTTCTCAGTACTGCATGGAGAAAATTCCCATGGCAGTAAACTTTCACAGAATAGGTAGCAAATATCTGCAGGAATTCATATGTAAACCAGTAAAATCAGGAAATGAAGAACTCAGCCCACCTAGTCACTTCTGAAAATCCTGTTAGACAACTACATACAGGTCAATGCACTTAAATATATCTGTAAACCCGGACTGGCATTTAAAAAGCATTTGAAGCAGGACTTGCCGGCTGAATGCCATTCCTGTGTTTCTTAGCTGAGAACAAACTCTGCCTGGTTTGTTCAAATGTTCGCAGCAGTCTCACTTATGTACCACAAGTTATGGAGAACGTGTGCAAGTCTGGACAGTCTGAAAATAAGATATGCACCAGTGAGATATTAAAAAACGGGAATATAAAGTCCTACTTGAAAAAATGAAGGCTAGAGATACTTATTTGTGTGTGTGTAACTGTGGCAGCTGGCTTAGCAATACAGGTTTGCTGCTGATGGATATTAAAAGCATGAAGCACTGTGAAAAAGATATTGGGCAGCATTTTTATGGAAATGTCCCTCACAGCTTTTTAAGGTCAGTTCTGCTACTTAACTATTAATCTTAAATATATGAGAAAAAAAACCACATGAAAATTAGTCAAAATTTTAGCTGCACCAGTAGTAAGAGATGGGGAGCATACAAATTAGGGAGAGAGAAGCAAAAACAGAGGAATTGAAAAGATCGACACAGGGGAAAAAAGAAACCTCAAGAAGAAAATGAACATACCCTGTAAATATCTTCAAGGTAACAATGTAAATGAAAGCAGGAAATTACAGCAAGTCTCAGAACAAAACAGAGAAGTAATGGCCATAAGCAAAGAAAGAAAAAGTTTAGGTTAAACATGAGCAAAAAGCTAAGAGTAATGAGGCTAGTGAAAAAATCAAAGACAGCTGATGTGCAATTAATGCACATATTCGAGAACATCTGTAAAATTTAAGTTTTGAGAGGAAACAAAGAATAAAGTCTTTCCTGGCACCCCATATGTGATTTTTCTCCACAATGATCTGAACAACTTCAGATTGGCACTGTGTTCGAATCGTGTTAGTTGCAACATACCCGTTTTCTCATTACACCTGCTTGTTTGTAGTTTTTTTCTTTTGTGACAGCTGACATCAGTCCTATTCTTTATTCTTTTTATCTTATTTGACATCTCATCAGTTTACTTCAGCCATCACATCCTCATCTCATCATTTTGTTCCCTTTCCATCCAGCTCCTCTAATAAGTATATAGACACATTGCTTTTGCAGTGAGCACTGACTTGACTGTAGGCTCCTTCAGTTGCATTTGCCTCAAGCATTTTGAATTCTGTCATGTTCCAACAGAGCCTGTAGCTGTTCAGGTGTAGGTGACTGTTAAAAGCTGTGCAAATGGATGACCCTTGTTCAGCATGGGGCAGGTTTTCTATAGGCCTTTTCCTTCAAGAAACATCTCTGTTTCACTAAGTCCATTATGATTAAAACACAGCATAGATGCTGTTTCATCAGCACTATCTCCTTGATATTTTGACAAACTGTAAATTCATGCTTTTAAAGTGTCAGTTACTTGCATGCCAAGGTTTCATTTCAAGGTTCAACTTTCAGCTCAATATAGACACTTATTAAAGTCAAGGGAAGGACCCTACTGACTCAGATGAGTTTAGAATGAGACCTTATACTGCTATTCAAGCTTAAGTAACCCAGGACATAAATTTGCCATTTGGATCCTTTACCGTGCAGCCAGTAAAATAGCCTCCAATTCTGCTATCACAGATGGCATTTCAGTTCCACAGTCTGTTTTAAGTCCTCACACAACTCTCCATACCTTTGTATGCAAGTGCTCAAAACCCCGTAACAGACTTACCCTTCCAATACTACAATGTCAAGAAGTGCTATTTTCTGCCTTTGCAGATGGGCAAATGGCTCTCATTTAAAAAGGAGTTGGGCACCTACATAATCTTGGTGACCTGTGCCAAAAGGACCCAGTAGCTCTTCAGTTTTCCCTGGAAAAAGCACTTGAACCCAAGTTTCCTAGTGGGTGGTTGTAACAAAAGAGAAAGCTAGGTGGAGACGCAGAACTACTATGGATACAAGGGCAGGGTGGCTCAGCAGTAAGGAGCTTGTGCCTGCCCAGGAGCACTGACAGGAGACAAAGGGGAAAGAAAGAAACGACAAAGTTCACAGTCCCTTAACATTTTTCTCCTCATTTTGCCATTCTAAAGTTGCCCTTGCTGGGGTTAATTAACAACTATGAATGCCAGTGCTAGAGGAACAAAGTAGATTGCAGTTTTTACCCCTCTCCCGCATTTTCCATAGCTGTGACCAGACCTCGGGATGTAACCTCTGTAAATGCTCCCTCATTACTTTCCTACTAATTAGTCTCATTTCATTTATGAGATATATCATCTGGGGATTTTATATGGTTTAACACATTAAAAAATAAAGCTTCTTGACATTTGAAAATACTCTCACTTTGGAGAAACTGTCACTCCTCCTCACATCTGCACATAAGGGGATGGTTGAAAGAGTCATCTGGGGACAAGAAAGTGTTCTCCTCACAGCAATGGCTATGTGAAGTGTTAAGGAGGCCATGCCATGCTGGCTTAGTGTGAGCACTTGTGTCTTATTATAGCTATATGACACAAATGTTTAAAGGCTAGATTCAACTCATTTAACTATGGGCATTAGACTGTTCAGAAAGATAAAAGAGGTGTCACCCTTCAGTTCTCAGACAAGAGGGGTGATTCATCCTGCCTAAGCCATGAACTAGTCTCTGGAGATGTGGCTTTCTCTCCCCACTTATCACAGAAGGGAGCTAGAGGGGGCCATAGATATGACTTCAGTGACTTCTACTTGGTAGGACACATTTCAGCCTTAGAGTTTAGTATGATAAATACCCCAGATCTTTTTGTATAGGTGCAACAGACTGCAAGTTCTAACTTTAAACATGGTCCTTAAATCTTGTTGTACCAGCCTATGAACAGCGTATGCTTCCCTCCACCACTCTGTATGCTTCCATACATGCAAGCTGAAGGAAAATGTTACTGAAAATTCATCCTAGAGCACCAGAAGTCAAATGAGCACACTTCCCCCACCATGTTGGCTAAGGTACTTGAAAAACCAGCGGCTATTCTACAGAGCCAAGTACATTCACAGGTCGCTGGTATTCACCTTTAGTAGCATAACAGCCTGTTCTCCACTAACACCTCCTTGGAAATGTGAGAGGGATTACTGAGGATTAAACTTCTGAAAGTGCCATGCCAGAAGTCAAAAGAGGACCCTCTTTGTCTTTGTTCACTGGAACCTCTTCTGATGGGGTGTCTCCTCCAGACTTGCCTTCCCTACACATGCCACCTTGTAGAGAAAAATTGCTGAACAAAAGAATCTGAGTTAAGGTGAACAACTTGAGTTGTATTACAAGTTTTAAGACATAAGGATGTGATCTATTCTGAAAATCCCTGATGATTTATTTAGTGGGCATATTTTTACATTGTTTCCTTTAACATCAGAGAAAATGTGCCTTTGGAGAGGCATGGCTTTTATCTCATCTCCTTTAAAATTGCACCACAGATCTCAAAAGAAAGGCTTTGCCGTGTCAGAATTTAAAACATTCACCTTATGGCTGTCACCCAAAGTAGATGAAATATGTGCCACTGAGTTTTAAATGACTGCTTATGCTGCCAGTCATAGTCAGATTCTGAATTGAATGATATAAGTTCCCTCTGTTTCCCTGAAAGTGATGAAGTTGAATCTTTTTACACAACAAAAGGATTTGGCCCTTAAGTTTCAATGTCTTCCAAATCCAAAGTAATTTTATCCACTTGAATAATTTATCATCATAACCTATTTTTCATTAATTTGACTGTGCTCTCATTCCTCTCGGGCTTGGTACTTACAACGTAGCTCTACTGCGAAAAACAACGATGTGAAATTAGCACTTCCTTACTCAGCAGATCTCTTTCCTGTGTGAAGTCAGAAAGAGTGTTGTTTAATTTACCATAAAGAGTACTAAAATCTCCCTTTTCCCTCTTCCCTGCTTTTCACCCAACAGGACCAGTGCAGCGGAGGGGAAGCAAACATGACAGGATTTTTGGCTTTCGTATTTATGTGACTATCAACTGAACTCTAGGGCCGCCTGGGCAGCTTGTGGGTCTCTGGGCTGTGACCAGCATGACCCTCCCGCTGCAGACAGCAGAGGGCTGTAGCTATCAGCAGACCTTGCAAAGCTGCTGCCACAGAGGACATGCCAGTCAAAACAATCTGATTTCCCACTTCCAGCTGGTGTGCTCAACTCAACAGAGACAGTTGCAAGTTTAAAATTAATCGTGGGCATAAGAATGGGAGGATGATGGCCACTAAGATTCTAGGGATTGGAAACCAGATGATGCTGTTCGTCGTGCTGTAAAACATCTCAGGTTTGAACTCTTCTGTGCTAACCCTGAGGGATTTGCTTGGCTAAAATAGATTGTGGAATCAAATTGGGGTGCCCAAAATCAAAGAAGATTCAGGGACAATTTCTTAAGAAACTGATTGTTCATTCAGCGATATAAGATCTCTTGTGGGAGACAATACAGTTTGAGGGAATACTCCCTCCAATTTATTCAAATTATTTTTTTTCTGCTTTTCAAGGCAAGTCCTTTCTAAAACTTCATATTGCAAATTCAAGATTAGTTTCTCCCAAGAAAGTACATGCAATACTTAATAAAAATAGGAACTTTCAAAACAACTTTGAATTTTTCTTTGCCATAGGACATCATTTATTTCCAGAATATTCTTCAAATTTAGACAGCCTCTAACACATGACTAAGTCTGAAGTCACTTTGTCTGTCAAAAGATAAAGGGCAAATGAGTTATAAGGGCAGCTGGGTCATCAGGAGTCATTCTCTTCAGACCCAACGTAATAAAAAATATTCTCAGTCTTCCAAACAACTAAAGTCCCAAAAGGCCACAAATCCTAGCTTTGCAACAGGCCAACCTATTTCAACACAAAGGTCAGCATCATTAAACAGAATAACAAACCAATCCTATAGCCAGAAATGACAGATCTGCCTGGGAGGCGAAGGAGTCATGCAGCTGTCTCTCTAGGCCTTCTTCACTCCCACACTTGCACAGTCCCAAACTTCTTTGTACACACACATGCTCTTCTCTGTTTAACTCCATATACATGTATGCCTACATGTGACTGTAGAATGTGTGCATGTGTGGGACCAGGCAAAAATCCCTCAAAACATGTGAATCCACAAGATAAGCCATTACCAATCAGCATGGAAGCAGCAGCTGGTGGAACTGAGCTCTTCCGCACAGGTACTGGCCTCTAGACTTCCTCTTACTCCTCACTGCTTCTCAGGAAATAGTGTTTTGGTCAGAGATTAACCACAGCTTGTAAAGTGAAGGAGCTGTTTCTACTTTTAGCTCTCACTAGCATCTCCACAGTTTCTGCCAGTCAAGGCCGGGCTGAACTTCATGCTCATTCCTCTGCCTGCCTTCTTATCAGCTGAAAATCCACTGGATGTGTTCCCAGGAGCCTGCCTCGGCACCAGCACACAGGATACTACTCAAGCCCCCATCTCTACCTTCCCATTACTGCCACGGGGGCAGCCACTAACCCTCCTGCAGCAACATGCACGCATGGGAACACAAGACTAAGAAGAGGGGACGCTCTTTTCCTTTTGTGATATTAACCCATGGCCCCCTCTACCTATCTGTGGCCATTTCTGGAAGGTTTTCATTCTTTTCAGGGGACCAAGGAAATAGCTTAGGCACTTTGAAGCCAAGTACTATTCATAAACAGAGAGCACAGCTGTTCATCTGCTTATTCCCTTTTGTCACCATGCTGGAAGTATATCATATGTGCTTAGAGTCATACTAACCTCCAATGGATTTGGTGAGGATACAATCAGGCTTAAAAAAAACAACAGCCATTAACGCCTAGCTGTGAATCCAGAGGAGAAATCTGCCTTCCCCTGCAGGTGTGTAACAGGGCCAACCTCAGCCTCGACACAGCATGACAATGCTGCTTGTTACTACCTGAGTGAGGCATGTCACGCACACTTTTGAGACATGCTGAGCAGCGGACCTTAGAGCTACGAGCTCGAGCTGCTGCAGTAGGAATTAAACAGCAAAGGCAAGCAAACGCAAACCTGGAGGCTCACAACGCGCGGGCCAGCCACTTGAATCTTCTTTCACTTTTTAAAATCACTTTTATAAGCTTTCAGTATGAGATTAGGTAAACTCCCATTCTAGGCTGCTGTGCATGAAATTTAAAATACCCATTTTAATGCAGAAATAAACCAACTACAACATGTAAAGCTAAATTCTGTAAATAAGTAGCTATGCAGTATGAAGAGAGGACAGATCTCAGCTGGGACTTGACAGATTCAGGTTTTGTTCTCATTTCTACCCTTGACCTGTTTGGTGACTTTGATTAAGTCATTGCTTTCTTTCTATTTCTTTCTGGGTCACAATTTTGTGTTTGTAGTGGCTGGCATGAACAGACTCAGTCCTAGGGAAAATCTCTGGACACTACTTCGATATGAACAATCTCTAAATACCTGTTAAACAATGAACACAGAGAGAAGACTTCAGATATTTCAGAAGTAAATAAACACATACATATATATCTGCATTTACATGAAACACACATATTCAAATATGTTCCTAATTAAAATCTAGAAACCTATCACAGTTTGCTAGATTACTTCCCACCTTTTTATCTCTAAGATATGAAAGTTTTATTGCCTCCCTTCTAAGAAGTATAGATTTGTTGCATCTTACCTTTAAAATTTATTTTCTAGCTTTGCATAAAACTCAACTCTGAATTAATTTTTTTAAATCCATCAATATCCCAAGCACCTGCCACAGATTTGTATTTATGTTACAATGAAACCCCATATTTTTCAGTCTGCATTTGAAAGTAGTTACCATTTTTCTATCCAAATCAATCTGTTTCTCAGCAGTCAGTGCTGAAATAAGCCTTTTTCTAATGTTTCAGGCATCTGTTTTACCTTTTCTAACATTTCTCTCCTTGCTTACATGTATAAATGTCCATTTATAAGCTGTCAGCTGAAACAGATGCCAAATTTAATCCAATTGCATAAATTCACAACATAAGCTGGAAAAAGTACATCACTACATGCCTGAAGAACTCAGAGTCTCTCTTAAAATGTCTGACAGAATCCCTCAAAAATTGTACTGGAAAGATTCAGTACTTTACTTCCATGGGTGTGCAGTGAGGCTTTCGCTCTTGCTGTGGGTGCTTGATTTCTGATGTAAGTGTTGAGGTATGGCTTGCAAGGGCAAAGAGTTCAAGGTCATTTATTTTCTAGTCTCACAGTGAGCAAGCAATTGATACCATATCTGCTAAGCAAAAGTAAGGATCAGGGAACCTTGAAATAGGAGGCAGTAGTCCTACAGACCACATTAAAACCAAATAAACAAGCAATGAAAACATTGAAGAATAATAGTAATAGTAGCAGTAGTAATAATAATAATAAAAATAATAAAAGCATTGGAATAAAAAGCAACGCAAAGTCTTGACAACCTATTTCTGAAAGTTTTGAGGGCTTATAAGGTTGGCACTATCCCATTATTTTGGATGTCTGGTCAAGCCCTGGTTCAAAAACCAGTAAGCATTAACATATAGATTGATTGTTATGTACAGACACCAATTGAGATGGGATATTGGTTGCAATATCTGACACGTTATGACAGGTGGAACACATTTGAAACATTTTGTTTGGTTTTTGGAAGAAGGAAGAAGACAATAGCATTGAATGACAGGGATTTTGAACATCAAAGATAAGGAAAAATTTAATTTTTTCCTTTGGATGCTATGATATTTATTTTTTCTTAATAATGACCAAGTTGAAAGCCTCATGTATTCAATGTTTTTTATCACAAGAACAGAAGGTAAGAGTAGCAATTTTGGATGACTTGTAAAAATTCTTATCTTGTAGAACTTTAAACACTTTTTTTTTTAATAAAGAAGAAATTTATAATTGGATATTGAATAACACTAGCATTTTCAAATGCTGCTGGATTGAGAAACTGCTGCTTTTTGTTTGCCAGTTCAAGTATTCCTCTGGAAAGAGAGCTGCAATATTTGAATTGTAATTCTACTTGGCAGCAAAAACTGGTCACCATGTCAGAACTGTTCTGACACAGTAAATGACTGAAGTAATGACAGGAGGAAATCTATAGGGAAGTAACTTTATTTTTTTCAGAAATGATGGCTGAGCTTGCATCAGTGGGGTCCCATGGGCTCCCATGACCACCATCTCCATCCTTAAATAAGTAACAAACTACCTCCAGTGACAAACACTTACCCATCACTGCTGCATCACTTCTGGACCACTGATGTAGGACGTGCTTCTGCCTCCAGTGAAAGTTCACAATTTGTCAGCTCAAGACTGTCCTTTGCTAATGGATTACTTTTGAAATGTCTGCTCTAAGTGGAAGGTTTTATTTATTTCTTTACTTTTTCTAAAAAGGTGTACAAGCAACCCACTGCTTGGGCTTTGGCTTCTCATAGGAGAGTCACCAGTTCTAGAGATCTTGATCATTGTTTTCCAATCCTCCACAGCAAAAGCGGATGAGGGTGACAAGTGCCTGCATGGCCCAGTTCTTTTTTCCCCCTCACACACTCTCTAAGGCATGGCAAGAGAAACGTAGCAAGACTTGCAAAAAAGACACTAAAGACACAGACTAAAGCATCTACTGGATGAGGCATCATCGCCCTAGTACAGACATCCTGAGGCCTGGACCCAAGGGACAATTTCATCCTCGTTTTCACCTCTGAGCAGTAGAATAAACAGTCTCTTATTCCCTCCACAAAGGTGCTGTGAAGAGCTTGAGGCATTCAGCTATGATTATATCGTAAGTCACAGGTATATGACTTATACCCTTATTCATGAAAGACTTTGAAATCCTTTTGAGAAATGCAGTGAGGATTTAGGAAAAGAGAAATATACCTAGTTAGCAAGATTTCAGGTGTAAGTTGGTGCTCCCTTTGTTACCTGCAGCAGGCAGGTGAAGAAAACGGCCTCTAAGGTAAACCTGCTCTCTGATGGATAGGGAAATATGCATGGCTGAAGCACGTAACCTATTTAATCTTAGGGCTTGAGAAAGAACGTGACTCTGTGAAGTGCAGGGTTGGATAGGAAGGGAGAGAAGCAGGGAGGGATTTATGGGTTACAGAAATTTCTGTTGCAATGCCATCCTCATCAAAGACAATGCAATGGTAAATGATATAGATGATCAACTCCCTAAGCTCTTGCAGGGCTTTACAAACTTCCACCAAACAAACTTTCCGCAAGTGAACCACTTACTTCATTTAAATATGCAGCCTGTATAATCACAGTCTTTGAAGTAGGGAGACAGATGATCAGGATTTGCCTTTTGATCTTTCCAAATTGTTTTAGCAAGTAACAACTATGCCTGAAGTCTTTTCTAGGAAACTTTATTAGCAATGATGTTTACAACAATCTTAAGAGACCAAGGTTCTCTTAGAATCGCTGTTAAGTAATCCTCCAGAAACTGAAATCTTACAAAGCAAACTCAGGGTCTACAAATAACAATCATGAATTTTATGTAAATTCAATTAAAATCCCTAATCAAATCAGCTACAATTCTATTAAATGCTCTGTACATATTTACATTAAAAATAAAATAGAAAAAAAAATAAGTGCTTTCACAGGATCTGTTGGATTCATGCAGCTCTCAGTCTTGTTCTCCATTCATCTACTTGTACCCAAATCAAGGCAATGGATCTGGCATGAGAACCTCTAGATCAGAACAGATCAGGCTCTGGAGTAAACAAAAAAGGACCTGACTTTATCAGTAAACCAGAGACCCCTTCACATTTTAAAAAGAGCAGCCCAAGTTGCCTAGTTAAAAGCTACAGCTGTTCCACTGATTAGCATGAGAAAAATAATAATTTTTATCAAAGGCAACTTAGGGGCTTCCTCTCCTTGGTGTCTGTTACAAAGGACTGTGCTCACGTTACACAATCTATGCATCTCCTGAAATTCACAGAAACATTCACAGCCACTGTTTTTAGCCAGTGCATACACAGAAAGACACTGCAGTTTTAACACAAACAAAAGGAACATGAATTTTTTTACTTTGTGTTTTTTGCCCTCAAGACAAGGAAAACAAAACGGCTTCAGGCAATTTTCCTAGCCTATGCTTATACAATGAAAAGAGGGAAGATTGTGAAAACTTGTGAAAACTTGTGAAAACACAGTTATCATCTGCATTTTGAAGAAGTCCTAAAATTCATTAACTGCAGTAACTGGAATGCGTAAAATTGTTTTAAAAGTTCAGGTTTTTTCAAGCAATTTCTGGATCAAAGAAGAAAAAAGAACATTCCGGGTTCCTCTCCCTAAAGAGCCTATCTGATAAATTCAATCTATTTTTATGAAAATGTTTATGAATAAGCTTCCAGTCTTCTTACAGCTGAAAAGTGAAATGATGTATAGGACAAATGAAAGTAATGTTAAACTATGAGCTGAGAATTCCACTGGGGTAATTTGGTGATATCAGATATGCTGAGAGGCATTTGCTAAGCAACCGTACACCTGAAAATGAAGTCACTGCACTTTCTACTTGTTAAATAAATAAAACTGGTCACAGTTAGTTAAAAAGTAAAAATATAATAATGGTGTACACAGCTACACTTAACCCTCACCACCACACCATTTCAACTGCTCTAGAAGCAAATGGGTGATTTTACAAAAGCATTTGAAATACAAAAGACTTGAGGACAGGGGAGTTGCTGCTGCTTTTCAAGCTTGCTACTAGTGAGAGACACTTCAGGTTTTTATTAACAGACTGAAGCTATAAGAAGTTACAATCACTTCTCAAAAGTCAAATGGCAGCAGCATTCAGCAGAGAGCAGTTCTTCGCCTTTATCTGATTGTTTTTATCTCCTCCTTTATGTTTTAATGGTTTATTATCACTCTCTAAATCACAGAATGTGTTTTTTTTTTATTTTTCTCTCATCCTCTGAAATGGATTTAGAGCACCAACCCATTAAGAAAAGGCAATCATAGAAGCTGGGAGAAATGAGGTAGTGCTGTGGGCTCAAGCTTTAAACTCCCCTCCACATTTAAGTGCATCTCACACTGCATGTGTACAAAAATGTGTGTATTGAAATACACACTGATTAGCTCACAAGTGAAACTTTGGGAAGACATTTGGGTAGTCTGAATTTTTCAGCTTCATTTGTGTCTACTTTGGCACCTGCAACAAAGTGATTTTGTGGATGCCCATCACACCCCTTCAGAAAGGTGCTTCAGACAATCGCCAAATTAGTTGCTTGGTGTAGTGTGTACGTTGGGCAAAATTTTTCTTTCGTGAATCCCTTTGAGTTCCTTGGGCCAGACTCGTGCATCCATCCTCACAAAGCTGCCCAGTATCTTAACATGTACTTCTATGTTACACCAAAAAAGATGCATAAATGATTAGCCAAAAAGGATCTGAAGCAGGAAGAAAACACATAGTTAAGGAAAATAAGGGTTGTATCTGTTTCAGTTACCAAAAAAGAAAGATAAAAAATGACTACACAATATGTACTAAGGGACTGTTTTAACTGAGAACCCAGTATAATGGAAATTAATGTCTTAAAGCAGGCAAATTTAAAGTAAAAACAATGCACCAACAGCTACAGTGAAGCTGATAACCAGTGGGAAAAACCACCAACAGACAATGGATTTTCATTTCTGGTGCCACTCAGCTTTTATAGAAGAAACATCTGTCTGTCTAATACAAGCCACAGACACAAAAAATTCAAGGAAACTGTATGACTTAAAACTGTTCACCACCTTTGAACTACACTTTGGGGACAAATTCTGTCCTCCTTTTAATAAAAAACCATTTTCAATGAACCTATCTGGAACAGCACCTGTAAAGAGTTTCTAATACACCATTTCACAGTTATGGTCACTCTGGTATCTTCTCAAGAAATAAATCCATTAAAGTAGACAGCAGCCTCATAGAGCAAGAAGCCAAGAAAGAAATTAAATCTGTAAATGTAAACTCAGTACATTCTCTGCAAAAAAAATTGCCATTCTCTTGCTTCATAATTATCTTTTTCTTCAAGTTTTATGACACTGATTTAAAAACAAAAACCCTCATGCTTCAACACATACCTGTGTCACATTCCAGTGGATTCCAGATGTGGAATCCATTGTTTAAAGCAAAACTATCTCCTTTCCTTAAATTACCGTACCATTTTCTGTAAAAGGACCTGAAGTTTACAGGTCTGATTTAGCAGAATCAAGCAGTAAATTTAGCTGCAAAACTTAAGTTACGTACATGCTTAAGTGCTTAGCTGAATTAGTTTCTCATACGACTTTCCTCCTCCACAGCAGAATTCATGCAATAACTTCGCTGGTCACTGACAAAATAGCATTTGAACATAGGAGACAACTGTTAAACACCTTTTCCTCCTATAAGATTTTGAAATTAATACTTTATTACTTCATACAACACAGTAAAAATAATAAAAATAATCCAACAACTTTTCATAAAAATTAAAACGATTTAAAACTAAATCTTATTAAAAAGCCAAACTTAAAAGCAAACTAAAGAAACACTATATGTGCACACACTTTTTAAAGAAGAGATTACAATTTTCTTTTTGATATCAACAGGCACTCTTCATTCACCATCTGCAAGAAAGTAGGTTAGGTCTCCACAGGCCACAGTCAGAGTTATTAAGTAAGTAAATATGCCACTGCTTCTGTGCCCTCCTTTTATTTCCTTGCTTCTTCAGTCTCCTCTGGCTCTCTCTCTTGATGCTCTCTTTCCCACCTCAATTCTTTCAACTCTTGTCGGTACTTCCGTTCAATGAACCGTTTCTGATGGGCCATCTGGGGAAAGTTATCTGACACAAGGAGAAATATTTTACATTAATAAACAAACTGGTAACACAGAAAGTCTCAGCTCTCTTTCTTTTTTAACTTTGATGAGATTAGAGGTAGGGGACAATAATGTTATTACCATTTTCACTCATTTATTTCTAATAATACATAGTAAACCAAGACTGTGTCATAGGACTTTGGTTTCTTTACGATTTCTTTACATCTGTTTCCCCTGCTACAAAGTACTGCCAAATCTAATACACACAGAAAAATAAAATATAAAATCCTGGTATAGCAACACAGCCAGGTATTACCTGGATTTTACATTCTGTTCCCTTAGCAACAGGTGGTCAATACTGAAAAACAAATGTGAAACTACTGTCAATGCTGTCAGGGTTTTTTGTCTTGTTCTCTCTCCAAAAAGTATGAGCCACTGGTTCCAAGCATTGTACAGATGTTTCCATTATTTTTATTATTATTTTAGACCACACAGAATCGACTTGATGCCCCATATTATGGCAGAGATCCTAATGGGAAAACAATAGTGTAGCAAGACGGAACGCAGTAAAATCTGTTCCTGAAAAAGTTAATGTTGGGCTACGTACCAGAAGACAGCCTTAGCGTAGTTGAAGAGCAGGGATAAGTCGAGACTGGCTAAAACAGTCTGGACAAGGCTGAGGTGATAGAGAAATAGCTGGGGAGGTGGATGCTTCTGCTTTCAGCCATTTGTCTATTGGCTGCTATGTATGTACATGTTAGAACTGGGACTGTAAAAACAGCTTATGTAAGTGAACAGAATTGCTCTCAATTTAGTGCACTGCTCACAGAATATGATGTTTTCCGCATGACCAGGGTGCTGACATTCATACGTGTCTGTGCTGCAGAGACCTGCACCCTCCAGCCAGTCAGAAGGCAAAGAGGTGGCACAGGACGTGACAGGCTGCAGTAGATGGTAAATCCTGCTGGGATCACACAGAGTTCTGGGATCAGCACTGGCTACCTATCTGTGTCTGAGACGAATGCAAAAGGTTACTACAACTGACCTTTAAAGCCATAAACAAATTTGGTAGATGTACTGGCAAAGGACTGCTCTCTCTCTAGTTGTCTACTGAGAAAGAATTCAGCTGAGGCTCCAAGCTTTTTCCTCCTTTTTTTGGGTCCCAGGAGCACAGATTTGTTCAGCTGAAGAATATGGTGCAGAAGCCACATAAACTGCAGAAGTTTGCTGTAGAGCAGAGTACCTTTCTACTGCTTTGTTTTATTGGCCAGTGAAATTTGTGCCTTTTATTATATATACTACAGGAATAAAAGGTTTATTCATTAGTTATTTACAACTTGGGCATAGGAGGGTATATTTATTTAAACCAGAAAGCAATCTAAACAAAATTGTTTTTAAATTGCTGTTGCTTTAAAAATACTAGTGCTTTGTTTAATGGAGTTCTGGGATATTTTGTTGCTCATGTGCACCATAAAAGGAAAATCAGATTTTCATCACTGTGCCTGTAACATGATTCTTTAAAAACTCTGAAGAACTCAGCTCGGTAGCAACCTGTTTGTTCTAATTTGTTTAGGATGGTAAGAAGGAAATTCATGTAATAAATTCATCATAGCTATCATATATTAAAAAAGGTATGAAAACTACTACTTGAAGTTAACTACTTATGCATTAAAAAATGCAACAAACAAACCAAATCAAATAAAAAAACTCCATTCCACAAACATATACATAATAGAACAGGTGCTCTTAAAGATTGTATAACCTCCACCCCTAAAGACAGTCAAAACTTGACTGGCAAGGCACTGAGAAACTAACTTGAAAGTTGGCTCTGTTTTGAGGGGTAGCTGGAGCACAGGCCTCTAGAGATTTATGGCATTTAAACAAATATATATATGTCAGAAAAGAGCTGTGAAGTCCTTGGACTGCTAGGCCATGAAGCTCACAGGTCTTTGAGTGGTGATACTGTCAAAACAAAATTCACTCAAAGAAAACTCCAGTAACATTTTGCAATTATTCAGCAGAGAAGTTATATTCTTCTACTTGTCAAATCTACTGGTGGTGAGAACTATATGCTTAAGAGATGTATATAGAAACATTTCTAAATTACACAGATTCATTGTCTTCTGAAATTTTTAAGCTCTTGAATTTCCAGATGCAGA
This sequence comes from Cephalopterus ornatus, assembly GCA_013396775.1. Taxonomy (NCBI): domain Eukaryota; kingdom Metazoa; phylum Chordata; class Aves; order Passeriformes; family Cotingidae; genus Cephalopterus; species Cephalopterus ornatus. The sequence goes on along the minus strand of VZRE01013517.1, from coordinate 139,872 downwards.
GATAACAGATTAAAAGCCTCTGGCATCTGAGGAACTGCATGTCTTTCCTTTGAATCAAATGCAAAAAATGCCCCCCCACATGTTCTTCTCAATAGAGAGCTTCTGCTGCACAAAATGCTTACAATCTATTCGTTTGCAGCACATGCACACCTGGCACTTTAACCCAGCTGACCAAAGTTAATTCATGTCTGAGACTCCATTTCAGTGAAGGGCTGCTCCCATGCTGGCTACCCAGCGCATAATTTAGAGAGATGTATACACAGACCCCTGGATCTTCAGTTGATATTACCCCTTCCTCATGGATAAATATCAATTTAAACTGGTGGGGAATCTGCCTGTTAGATTTTAACCTAGTCAACTGATAATCTGACATCAAATTTTATTTTCTAAAGTAGTATTTTCCTCCTCCCCTAAATTAAAGAGTGAGACAACCACAGTGTCTGGGAGTATGCAGTCTTTTCCTGCTGCACACTGAAGCATGAAAAATCTCAATGAATCTTCACTGCACAGGGTTCCCTCAAAGTTGAATCCTCTAGAGCTGCTCAGCTCTCTTTATCTTCTGTAGCTGAGCAACTCTCTTTAACAAGTACCTGTTGGTATCATATTAACTTCAACTGCTACAAAACCATCTTGAAAGTACTAAAAGGGAAACCTGCTGCTTAGAAGCTGTCAGCATTTAGCATACGTATTCTGTTCAAAACTTATCCCCCACAAAACTTGCACCTTGTCTCACTAAAGAATGACAAAGTAAATTATAAATTATTTTCTTTGTTGTCCAAATATCTTACATTTTTCAAGTGCATCCATTGCAGCTCCCATTTCTGCTTGCTGAATACTGTGAAAGCCAAACAAAAACATGTTACATGAGATCTAAGCTGTACAGAATTAACTAAAGTTTCTGACAAGGTGGAACACTAGCTACTCTTGTAATGAAACTCTGTGGATAACCAGCAGCTAGTAATTCCCAGCATGTATATCAGCCTTTCCAAAAATATGTGAGAAATAGTAATACGATTCAGTTAGAATATTTTTTAAACTTAGATCAATAAGACTAACAAAATATTCTAGTCCATTCTTCACTAAAGCATTTACTTTTATAATTGAGAGAAAAAAAAGGAACAAATCACAGATGTGGGAATGCTAAAAAGCCAATGATATTTTTATAACAACCACTGCTAGATTTAGTAGCAGAAAATAACGTGAGGTCTTCAAGGTTCATGGTTGAAGTCTTTGCACACTTAGAACCATTCCAAAATGCCTAGAAATAATAATATAAGAAATAAAAAAATCCATGATAGTGTTGCACTTAACTTGCCAGGGCAAGCTGCACAGTAATCCAGTAGCAAATCCAAAAGCCACTGTTTCCTGGAAGCTGTTCTGCAATTTCTAGTCTGAGAGCTACAAATCGGTTAGCATTGTTAGCCACCTTGAAGGCAAGCTCACCAACAAAAAAAAAAGCTAAAGGCTCAAAATTATACAGACATTGAACCCTTCAGGTATTCCTGAAGCAGAATAGTTTGAAAAAGGCTCTACAGCTTTCCTTTTCTAAGGCAAACCACCCACTTGTCATCTCCATGGCTAGTCATTTTGTACACCACCACACTCTAATACCCTGTGATTAATTTTTCACCATACCTTGGACCTTTACCACATCCTATTCTTTCCCCTTTGAAGTACACAGCTACTGTGTATGTCCTGGCATGAGAAGGTCCCACTGTCTGCAAAGTCCTGAAAGAAGAAATATTTTATTAAAGCAGGAAGTATTAAAAGCCATAATCTGTTTGTGGCACATACATCACCAAACTTTCAGTCTGGTCAATACGTATAGTTTTATTAGTGCAAAATGTAGAGCAAGGGTTGAAGGATGCCTGTATAGATTACCAGAATGGTGTTTATAATCGATAACATTTATTCCTCCCTGGAATAAGAAGCACCATATGAAAATTAAAACTTAATTTAACCTATAAGCAAAAATGCAAACTTACAACATGATGCGTTTAAACACAGTGATAAGACTTGTAATAAAGCAATAATTTATATGTAGCTGGGCAACTGCAAATAAACACACCAATATGATTGTGTGTGCACTAAAATTTTAGTTCCTAAGAGTTCTGCAGTTAGCAAGGTTTCAGAAGGCCTTTATTTGGACATGGTAGCTCTCTAGACACTGAATTATCACAGTACAAAGAAATTTTCAATCAGCTTTAAAAAGTTAGTCACAAAACAAACTTTCCATTTGAGCTGAAGTCTAGAATATGCATCAAAAACCATCTAAAGAGGAAAAGATAATCCCCTAGATGTGCAATGAATTGCTTCTTTTGCAGTTTCCTCCTGCTGTCCAAAATCTCTCCCCACTTTCAGATCGAGTTCTGGCTACTACCTTGTTTCTCTTTAGAAGGAGCATGGATTTCATAACAATTTTTAAACTATCCAAATAAAGTACTCTATCTATTTTCTGTGCACTGTGACAAGAGCAAATAAAACCCACCCTGAATTTAAAACCAATAGTACTGACTACAGTGAAACAGATAAGAAGAAAAGGAATTTAACAAGATAATAGAAAGATAACAGCGTATTACTAGGTCTAAGCTGTACTATAAAAATCAATTTATCATCACAGCAAAACAAAACAAAGATTTGGTACTTGATACTAAGTGGTTTTTACAAAAATTGGGAGTTGTTTTTATTGCATTCATGTCCCTCACTCCAAGAACCCTCGTACAGAGACACTGAGGAGTCAGATCTGCAGGGCAATGGTTGTAGTATTAAAGTGACAGCACTTCTGAAGTGCACTCTTGGTCACTATAATTGAACTGCTACATTTCATTGAAAACCTTACTTCAGTAAATGTGAGAAATGCACAATCAGGCTTATTCTTCCTATCTTTTTAATACAATCATCACAACAACACAAACCTTGAACTTTATAGATAGCTTTTAACTCTTCTTTTGGGGGCTAACATTGCACCCACTCTACGTTAATTGAATGGATATGGACACCATATACAGTTTTAGGTTTATTATTGTCCTTTTGAAGCAGCTATTACACTGTTTTACAACCGAAAGAGAGAATGGACGTCCATCCCATCCAGCTTCAGGTACCTAACTGAGACGTACAAGTTAAAACGTTCAGTGCTCTGAGCTCTCCCACTGAACAGGAGAACATATGTGGGATGAATTGCACAGCAAAAACGTCCAAAACCAGTGTTGCCCTTCAGTGCCTGACCGTGGATTAGAAACTGTACAAGGTAAAATGGTTACTCATTCTTCCTTGTAATGGCTTAAAACACCTAAAGCCTAGAAAACACTGGTTCAACAATTTCCATCTTCAGACAGAGACTAGAGGGCTTGGATAACTACAATAAAACCAAACTATGGGAAAAATGTAGGGTGACTGATCACATCTTTCTCCATATAAAAGAAAAACTTATAATTAGCTAGTATCCATAAGATGCCTGGTCTTACTTGTAAAGAGGAATGTCTGGCTCTTTTCCTTCTGTCCTGAGAGTCAAGCAGCACTGTTGAAGCTGAGATTTAGGATCATTCCAATCTTGATTTAAAATAAACTCCTGTAAGCAGTTCACGGAGATGTTTTATGATTGAGAGATTGTGGTAAGAGTCTCAAATGCAATAATGTGTTAAAACATAGTGGCAGGAAAGTAGGAACCTAACTGATCTTACCTTTAGCCGTGGAAAAAAGCATACATTCATGAAAGTGTGAACGTATTCCAAATCTTTATCAATGTACAGGGCAGCAATAAAGGCTGGGGGGGGAAAAAGGTACTGTCACTCATCCAAGAAGAACATTAGTGGCTTGCACTTTCAGAAACAAGTATCTCTGAGTACTTTAAAGCCATATTCAATTATGTTTCACAGCAGTGATCCAATGAGGGTATTATCCTGCATACTCAGGAAAAAAAATCAAGTTGACCAAGAGATTAAGTGACTTATCCAAATCCACCCAGTTATTTAAAGTGCTAGAAACAACACTCAGCTCCTAAGCTCACATTTTAACCAGGAGACCATGGATACTTACAAATAAATCTCTATTGGGTACCATTAAAAAAATCTTGATATAAATCACTCCTGTTTGTGAGCTATTTCCATTTGCTTAGAGGATTTGGCAAAAGCCAAGTGGTCTGAATGAATCACAAAATATATCAAAATATACAAGATAGGGATTAACTTTCTTAGCAGAATATTTATCACTGTTTCCACTTTCTTTGGAAAGAAGGTAGCACAAACTTCCAAAAATGAACTAAAAAGAATTTAATTTCTACATAGCATTCCCCCTTGTGAAATGATTGTTTTAAAACCTCCCAAAATGCAGACAAATGAACCACAGCAATATTCACCTGCTGAAGGAACTACTTTGTCTTCCAACAGTGACAAGAACATATTAATTAAACACTGAAACTGCTGTTAAATAGCTCAACTCAGATTACAAACTTTACTTTTCATGACATGCTTTTGACCTGGTCACCGTGACCCCTCAATTTCTAAGCCTTCAGCTTTCTATCTGCAATTATGCCTCCTTCATGTTTTCATATAGACTTCAAAAAACTATGCTAGTGTTTAAAAATCTGGCTTTCAGAGGTATAGGCATAATTCACATGAAAACATGAACACACATTTTTAATAGTGGTTTGGGTGATTTCTAATGGCTTTGTTAAAAAAGCCCCATGGAAAAGGAAGCCACTAAGTTGTTATAACCAAATTAACTCACATTCCAATAGATCAGCCAAAGTCTTAGTTCGAAGAGTTACAGGTCTTTTTGTCTTGTCATTAGTGATGGCAAATTCTTGCATACCCAGCTCTTCTGCCACCTTGGCCTGTGTCCTATTGTTCACCAAAGAACTTCTCAACAGCTGAAACAGAAAGAAGTTTCATTCAATGGTAACAATTACAAATACTAAACCATGAGACGCAGGGAGAGCTGGGGAGAAAAAGTTACTTTTATCCTTAAAGTCACTCACTCTTCTCAGTTTACTGACATTTTGTTTCAGGACACCTCAAGTGATTTATATAGACACACACTGTCATTCTTTCTACTGCTGATTTTTCCTTCTGTTTCAATTCTTCTTACCAATCTTTATTTATTCTATGAACACATGACTTCTGCATATATGTATTCCATTTAAAATGCCTGTTTGTGAGCTTCTTTATGATTATATACCATCTCTTCAGGAGTCCTGTACTTTTTCAGCTAATGTGCAGTTTTCTAGTTTAAGTAATACCCAGTTATACACATTTTTCCACATAAAGTGTAAGTAAACAATATTCTGGAGTCTACGGAGCAGTCCCCAGTGTCCACCAAATCAGAAATAAATAGGCAGCAATTAAAACAAATACAGATTGAAGCAAGACAGTGCAGTGTTTCGGAACAAGCAGATGAGGAAGCTTCTCCATTCCTTTGGCCTGAGAAAAAATATACTTGGACAGCCTGCATGTGCTATTTGCTCTACTAAAAGGCAGTACAGCTGAGCCAATGCCTCCCTCACAAGGATCGCCTGTAACATTTTCAGTGTGTAAAAATGTCAAGGACGCCTGGTTCTCTAGCAGGGTGCCCCAAAATGCTTAACCTTGGCTCTAGGCAGATTGCTTAAACAAAAAGCTCTGCCAAAGATATAATCCCATACATCTTAAAGGAGTATTTTGGAATTTTAGGGCTTTATACAATTTTCTGAACCCCTGGCAAGGTGAGCTTTTTTTCCTGTTTGTTTGCTTCTTTGCTTTAAATGAAACAGCATTAATTTAAGAAGTTAGAGGTATTATAGGAGGGGGGGGTTGAGAAGTAAAGAATGTCCTTCTTTTCCACTGTTTATGTGTAATCTAGAGTTGAGACTCTGCATACACATTTTTTCTCTCTTTGTCTTCTATATCACATTTGTTCATCTTATTAGATTCAACTTATATTTTACCTGGCTCCAGCCTGTCAACTGAGCTTATGAAAAATCAAGATTTATTTGCTGTACTTGATACTTCATCTCTCACAACAGATAAATAAAGAACAGTATGTTCATCATTTGTTTGGCAATGATGTATGAAGCAGATACCCACAACTTGATCTTCATAAACTAGGCAGACCGTAGATAGGATTATCACCTGCCTCCCTAACCTCTGCTTAAACTTGTTTTCTACTTGTTTCTTTCCAAAATTCCTAAGTACCATATGTAACCCACAAGACAGAAGTGCAGTGCCCCGTGACAAAAATCTGTTTCTTGTAACAGGATTTCTTTTGTTGTGTTTACAGAGTATTTATTTTGATGGGATCCATAATCATGATTAGTAGTATCATAAAACAAAGAGCAACATATAAACTACACAGTGAATTAGAGATGGAAAAAACCACCCAGTTATCCTTTTAGCACTGTGGTTATTAACTTGCTCTGTATTAGCATTGGCCTCCTCTACAAGTGTGATCCAGCAAGAAACTCAATTCCCCCCAATGATATGGAGAAGACATAGTATCTGTGCCTTTCCAGCAGCTTTTTTAGAGCTAGTCTCCACTCTGGCAACAAACAGCCCGCATCACTGCAGATGCTGTAATATGTGACAGATGCTCAGCTGGAGCTTAACTGTAATTACAAAGTCATTTCTAAAAAAAATTTAATTCTTTCATCTTCACATAGCATACTACTACCTGTCAATGTACCAGAAGAACCCATAGTGGAGAAGCTGTATCTTCCAACATCCAATAAAATGTTAACTTTTTTTGGGCACATTATTTGGCTATCTCAAAGTATGTAGATAAGACTATGTTCTCCTTTCTTTTTCTTAAATATAGTTAATTTACAGACATATCTCCACAAGCAATCACTCCACTCTGGGAAGCCACTGCATTGTCAGTCAAGCGGAATCCTTGGGCAAAATCACCCTCAACGCACCAGACACCAATCAGCTGATGTTTCATTATTCTCTCAAATTTATGTATGGTCCAAGATGACAGGAGAAAGAGCTCAGTGTTTTCTGTTTCTCTTCAGATTCCACATTACCAGTCTCCTTTCTCACATGTCTCCTTTCATTTGTCCTCAAAATGAAAAGCATTTTAAGATAATTTTCTTTTTCTCTGCATGCACAGATTTTAAATTTTGTTCTTGGCATTGCCTGCTTCACCATCCATTTCACTCCAACTTTGTAGTTTCACCTACAAACTTGAACTGTGCAACTTGTACTTGCCAACTCACTAATCATTAAATTAAGCAACACAAAGATGTTCTGATCATTGTTCTGAGTATTTATACCCATTAATAGCAACATTTCATATCCTTCTGTCCAAATAGTTCTTGCAAGATTTATCTTACTATAACACCACTAATGCCTACATTCTTTAAAGTCATGTACAAAGCAAAAAATCTCACCAGGCTTTATATCCACAGTCTCCTGAATCCATACATATGTAAGTGAAACTTATGAAGTGGTGAAGAAAAATTGAAGTTACTTTTAGTCAGAGCACGTATTTTCTTTCTTGTAAACAGCTTTAGCCCCGAAGACTCAAGAAATCATATTCTTGATAACACATTGCCTGCTAGAGACCTAGAATTGCCATCTCTCTATTGATCTGAGGAAACCACCCTAAAATTAGGCTACTTCCTAATCTTAACTAGAAAACTTGACTCATGCTCCTGATACATGTCTTGCGTTTTTTGTTCTAATTTAGACTTTTAAACTAAGAAAAAATTTAGTAAGTCCAAGCAAATTTCTTACTTGCAAACAAAGCCACCTGTTCCGCTGCAGTACTAAATGAATCAATCTGGAAAAAAACTCCATATACTGTTACGCTATGTTTAAAGTACTGTAAATTGTTGAAACATCCCCGAACTGTGTTTTCAGAGCCCAGATAAGAGAGGCTAAAAGATTACATCAATCAACAACAGACGAGTATAGCAATAGTAACATTAAATTCAAAAGCTACCCCAGGAGCTCCAGATTGAAGACCACAGGAAAACCAGACTAAAATAGATCATATAAACTTTTTATCAGGAAGTATAACCCTGCCTGATTACCAGTTCAACAGACCAGAAGTTATGAATAAAAAAAAAGTCATGTGATACACTTATTTAAATAAATGGTTTAAGACATCCATCTTTAAACAAGAACTAGTCTTATGTCCCAATTTCATCGCTGACATCATTATAATTATTGATCCATTTCACAGACTGAACACAAATTACTGAAATTATTGCACTGGGCTCATAAGTCACCATTTCTTCTTCATTGCAGTGCTCATGACTTAAAATTAACAAAGCCTTATTAAGAGCAGCGGTTGCTGAGGCTTCTTTTATTAATCAAACTCAGAATAATTCACTAGTTGTTCCCACAATTTCAGTCTCCATCCCACTCTTGCTCTCATGGAGATTGTGATTGATGGCCATCTCACCGTTAAGTGCCCTTCATGATGATCGGGGAAATGTATGAATAAATACTCTGTGGCTACCAACTGCATTATGGAGTCACCCAGGAATTCCATCCTCTGGTTGTGGCCTCTGAAAAATGAGACATCAATGCAGCAAAATCAATAAGCACTCAGGCAGGAAAAAAACAAAACCAGCATGCACACACAAATTAAAATAAAGAGTGATCTGAAAGTGAGCCTTGCTCATTTCTGAACACATTTAAGACAATTTTCCAGTGTTAATCAGGTGAGACGAAAATACAGTTCATTACTGTTGTAACACCAACTTTCAGGCAAAAAGCAGATGAGGATAGATACATACAAACACAATCATTAGCTCACAGATCTGGGACTAATTCAAGGAGAAGAGCAGCTGACATCAATTTGTAATGGGATAAGGTCTCTATCTGAAACTTCTGGTAAGAAAGTGGACTAATGAATGCAAAGACTTCAATAGACAAAAAGGTTTGTCCATTCACAAGAAAGAAAAGGATCAGGGTTTCAACTCATACAAGATCCTAGAGTGGGTAACCACTGATATGAAGTTTAACAAGGGTAAGTACTATTCTGCATTTGGGACAGAATCTAAACACATCTGGTTGTGTATAGACTAGGGAATGAGGCTGGAGAGCAGCCTGGTCAATGGCAAGTTGAATATGAGTCAGCAGTGCCCTGGCAGCCAGGAGGGCTTCAGGCTGTGCCCTCCGTGTCCTGGGGGGCATCAGGCAAAGCATCGCCAGCCAGTCAAGGGAGGGGATTGGCCTGCTCTGCACTGGGGCCGCCTCACTTTGAATATTGTGTGCAGTTTTTTGCACAATACAATACTGTGTGAAGGGCCTGGAGGAGGAGTCGCTGAAGTTACTTGGTCTGTTCAGCCTGGAGAGGAGACAGAGGGGAGACCTCGTTCTAGTCCACAACATCCTCATGAGGGGAAGCAGTGACAGAACTCAAGAAAACAGCATGAAGCTGAGTCAGAGGAAGTTTAATTTGGATCAGGAAAAGGTTTTTCACCCAGAGTGTGGTTGAGCACTGGAAAAAGATCCCCAGGGAAGTGGTCACAGCACCAAGCCTGTCTGAGTTCAAGAAGCATTTGAACAACGCTCTCAGGTACATGGTGTGATTTTTGGGGTGCCCTGTGCAGAGCCAGGAGTTGGACTTGGTGATCTTGATGGGTCCCCTTCAACTCAGCATATTGTATGATTCTATGCTTGAAACAGTATCTTCGCTTACAACAGAAGAGGGTTGCACTAGGACCAAAAAGCATGATTTTACTTCCTTCCTCTGCCCAAAAGTACCTCCAGGTATGTTTTGCTACTGCCTCAGGAGTGACATGCAAATATCAGTGATGCAGAAAACTCAAGATAAACACCAGGATAGGTCTCCAACTTCTTCTATAGTCTTTCCCACAGTATCCACTACTGACTACTGTCAGAGATAGAATACTGAGCTAGGGAGGTTTGTGAACACAGCTGCTCTATTCTCTTCCAGAAAAGAGATTTAACATAATTTGTTTACAAATAAGGCACTCTGGGATATGTAACAGAAGGGACAACAGAGCTACGTGAGGACTCTTGCTATGTACTCACAGAGTCAGATGGTTAAAGCCTACTGTCCTCAGAGTGAATGCACGTGCTAGAAGCCGAACGTGAGTGAAGATGACTCCAATTGCCTCTTCAAACTCTGTAAGCTTTTGAAGAACTGGAGAGGTCTCAATGAGTTGCCTGTCAGTATTGGACTCCTGCAGCTGCAAGAAAAATGAAGTGCGAGTAATGACAAACTGACACTGCTGCAGAGCTTTTCAGAGAAAAGCAAGCCTTCTGTAAATCAAGGGCAAAGAATACAATGGACAAGTTGTTCTATGGACAGCTGAACCAAGAAAACCAGGTTTCCTCTGCTTTTTGGTCTTGGATAACTACCACTCAAAGATGATTTGAGCTCTGATGCATGCTTTTTTAACAATTGAGGCATTTAAACACACCACTTACATGTCTCTATATGTGGATAGCATGGAATACTTTGTTTCACAAAACATGTACAATCGCACATGTCTGCATTTTGCAATATTATCATATTGTTTGTAACTGAGCAACAGATTCAAAAATTATTAGAACAGGGCTGGCAGGCTAGTCAAGAGAGACAAAACCCAAATCAATTTCTTCCACTTTCCTTTAGTATCAAAAATCAAGAATAAAAACTTTGTATATGAAATTCAAAAGGGCACAATAACAACAAAATTAAAATTATTGCTTTGGGTCAGTATCTTTTCTTATCACTTTCTTGTCTGATGTCCTTGAGATGTGGTGACAGTGTTAAATGCCTTTGTGGAGCTGGGAAATGGCGTAAGCATTTCCTCCAGCCGCTTCAGGCATCTCTTTTGTATAGTAATGCCTTAGAGGAGGAATCATCCAGAAGAGGATGCCTAAAAGAAACGTAAGAACAGCCACATCTTTTTAAAATGGCATTCACATCATTTTTGGTTTGTTGTCTGTCCATTTTCTATTAACTGATTACATTCTAAATGTCTTTGTTCTTAAACAGTACTGAGCTTTCAGCTCACATTTGCACAGAACTACACATCTTTGCATGAAAATCTCACACTTGGATGATAATGGTCTGTTCAGAGTTCAGCTGAATGTTGAGCTGAGACTGCTTTTTTCTTGCTTGTGCACAGCCCTTTCTATTTACCTACACAGAATTTCGTCTGCTCTTTTAACTCCACAGTAAGTCACTCTTGTGTTCTCACAATTAGACTGAAATCCTTCAGTTTGCTGTTGTCCCTGTTACCCTGAAGAATTTGGTATTGTCAACGAACTGCCACCTCACTGCTCATCCTCTTCCCTAAGCTGTTGATGTGAACAGCCTGTTCGCATCTCCAGCAAAGATCTCTAGGGAAATCTGCCAGTGATCACCATCCCTTGTAAGATGCGATCATTTCGTTCCTGTTCTCCATTTCTTATGTTTCAGCCATTCCTTTAAATCTTCCAAGGACTGACAGTATTCACTGGGGCTGCATTTTTTATTGCTTTTTAAAAAAAACCCCAACATTTTTAAAAGCGTTTCCTGAGTGTCTTTCCAACAGCCTCTTAATAAACCCAGCAGACAGTATCATCTGCATTACTACATGTTTTTTTGTCTCCTATTCATTTGGAGGCAGCACTTCTCTTTGTATGTTAACTCTTTAGAAAGAGTCCATATATATCCAGGTGACCACTAATTATTTTCTCATTACCATTTCTACAGACCTGGCTACTGCCAAATAACAGGGTTACAGATCTTCAGTTGTGTGTATCTCACCCAGAGCTTTATATTTTTAAACTGGGATCTCATTTGGTGTACTTTTAAAATGCCATTTTTCAGGCTAGCTGTTCCCAAAGGCCAACCCTGAGCAGCCTGTGTTTCGCCTACTGGCAAAACCACCTAGGATGGTTTTTTGGACATGAAAGAAAATTTTCATCATACAACTTAAGTAGTAGCGAGAAATTACAAGCTTCATACACTGACTGTCTCCAATCTCTAAGTCTTTGTGAAAGCAGAGACTAAAAGGTTCAAATAAAGTAAGAGAAAAGAAAGAAATTCACAGTAAGAAAAATTTTATTGGGAGCTTGTGCCACCGTGCAGGACAGCTGGTACTGAATCTCAAAAGTTTATCTTCCCATTAAGAGTTTTTTTTCTATCTATACTCAGAAAGAGATGGTTGTAAAAACCACATTCGTTGCTGATCTGTTGCTGAAGATTTTGGCTACGCACCCACTGCTGTTCTTGCAGCACCCCTGCACACTCCTGTTTCCAGTCAAGACAAGGAGCTACAGTGCAAAGAGGCCCTGAGACTTGCTCTAGGTCTGCCCCAAAATTCAGTCCTGGAGAAAGGACTAGGAAACCATTCTCCCAAATTCCAGCCTCATAAATGAACAACTTGTGAAGTTGTATCCTTCAATACACGGAGAATAAGTTAGCCTTTGGACACCTTCACAATTTTAGTGCTTACTCGGTATTAAAGTTACTGGCATCACTGAAACAACCATAATATCATTGCACACACACACACACATCAAAACAGAATCAAATCAAAACTCTTATTCCACTCAACTAATGTGCCTTTCTACTATTAAGGTTTCAGTCCTAATTTCAGGTTAAGAAAATACGTACAAAGATTGTGTTTGCACCCTTTTTCCCCAACTTAGAGAAGATGAACAAGAAGCTGCCAAAATATTACCTCTCACTGGATTTATTTTATAGGCACAGTTATATAACAAACATGAGTCAAGGAAAGGTGAATGATTAATCCTCAGAGAGATAGAAACTAATTTATTAAAAAAACCCACAAAACCCCCGTATCTCAAACCAAACACAAAGGCAAACATACATATATATTCCTTTGGCTGCTTTTTAGCACAATTTCTGAGATATCATCACAATGGAAACCTATGGAAAAAGCATCTCTGAAAATAAAAGAGAGCTATGAAATTTATTATAGAAAGGGATACACTTACTTGAAGTGGGTGTAGTGGATAATTAAGCCATACATCCCGCAGGTCCTGCAAACATTGAGAGATGCCTTTAATGCTCAAGGGAGTCATTTAACAAATTCCACAGTACTAAATAAAATGTCATTACTTGAAATACTGAACTATTTCAGATGCTGACTCTGCTTATTGCAAATTCAATAGTGCTGGCAAACTAATTTTTAAAATCGTGTATTTGCTGTTCAAACTGCCTGTAGTTCTCCCAATTAGCTTGTGACAAAGAGGTGGAAAAATCCTTGAAACAAATAAAACATGGTTAAAGGAAGAAAAAGATTTGTTTAAGCCTCAGGACTAACTTTATTTGCAAGTACTCCTCAGTATCAAGTTTGATTTCAACAAAAGCAAGGACTGAAAAAGAAAAAAAACCTCACTTATTTTCTATTTCATATAGGCTTCTTTCACTACAGCCACTGAGCAGCAAATAAACACTTACAATAAGCTTCAAAAGTTACAATAAGCTTCAAAAGAGTTACAATAAGCTTCAAAACACTTCTATTTCTAATAATCTTTGTCATTTCACAGACTCAGAGGAAGGATAATTCTGTATAGTTCATCCCCTCACCACTGCCACACATGTTGTCCTCAGCAGTATGTATTTTCCTTCACGATCATATGGTATATATTTGAACTAAAAATCATCTAAGATACAGTATGCAAGAACAGATCAGACTTGAATCATGCAGTTGGGTAGATGCTGGATGACACACCCTCCTTTTTTTTTTTCCCCCCAAGCTTTTAAGGGTGGGATGATGTAACTGATAAAACAGGAATAGTTGCTCTAAATGTGCATCATTCCTCAAAGCCTGCCACTTGAATCCACAGCACCCATGTCTGTTGCTAGAGCATCCCTTTGAATTGAAGCCTGAAGATTTCCCATGCCACTCACCCTTCCCTATTTCAGCCACTCAACTTGCAGCACACCAGAGGAAACACCATAATATTTTTGCGTGAACCAGTACAGCTCACTGTCCTAAACACATTATATTACATTCAATCTACAGGAACTATGCACAACAGACGTAGTATTCCTGTTCGTTTGTGACCCTCAAGTAAAACAACAGACAAGAAAGCATGTCTTAAGTTATTTTTAAAGCGGAAATCAAATCATATAAATACCTTTTCATTGAAGAGCAAACGTCCAAATAATTGTTTTGCTTCTTCTAGGCTCCCCTCTAGATAAACAGCTCCTGCATGAGGGGACCAATGTCAAAGGTCAATAATGCAATTAATATTTAGAAAATTACTAAGCACAGAAAAGTCAAAGATCTTTGCCTTCTTCATCTCCAACACATTTATTTTTAAAAGCATGCTTTCTGTAGCAATACCTATTTTGGAGAAATTTAAAGCACATTAAACACCAACAAAAATTGTCATAAAATGCACAGAAGAACCTGAAATAATTATATCAGTGATAGAGAATGATACATCCAAAGAGCAAAGTTTAAACAAACTAGCCCAGAGGCAATACATTTCTAAAAGTACTTTCCAGTAAACAGCTAACTATACAATATATGCAGATAGGGAAACCCATGAAATACATTTCAATAGCTAGCAAATAATTGCAATTTATTCTGTACTTCCAACAACATTATATTCTGCATATAAATGATGTATCAGGAACATTACAAACCTCAAGGTCTTCCCAGTATCACAATAATATGTTGTGATACAACAATACATTGGAAACTGTACCTTTGCATCTCAGTTTTTGGAGATTATGGAATTTATTTATTTATTTATTTATTTTAAACTTCACATATAACCCTCACTAGTCCCCTCCACATGCCTGTCAGTAACAAGCTCTGCAAAACTTGTGCTAGCATGTTATATTTCTGGGTGTACTCTATACACTGTATATCTGCATAAGCACTTCATAAATTCAGTATCAACATTTTATCCTTCGATACTCTTTACAGGAGGGTTTCTGAAAATCTCCAGCTCGTTCTTGTAAGCACATCTGCATAAAAGCAAATGGAATACACAGCTATCTCAAGAATGCAGAGAAAGGGAGTCCATGTTCCCACGCAGGAAGACTGCCTTGCTGTCTTTCCCTCCCTCTCTCCTTTTAATTCCTCACTAGGTCAACTACTTTCTTTGAACTCTTTGGAGAACAGTTTGGGGTTCACAAGACTATCTTGCAGAGGTATGAGAGCACAGAATTTCAAACATGTCCTAGGCAGCCTGCTTATACTTCTCGTTTTTATTTTTGTCAGAGGGAATAAACACCAGACTTTGTAAAAGAGTTTCAAGTAGGAGCTCCAGACCCCACATATACTTTAACAATCCCTTAACAAGTTCCCAGATTTTAGCTATGGCCCTGACAAAATCTTATTGCTCAATTACCTTTCCGAATAACTTTGTATTGGAGGTTAAACAGCAAGCCTGCTCTCTCAGCACATCTCAATGCTTGCCAAATAATTCTCATCACTACATCCTAGACAAGCTGAAGCCTACAAACAAAGACACAGATACATATCTAGTCTTCCTCTTCTGTTTGTTTTTTATTTTTAAATTAAAGATCAAAGCATTCATGGAAAGCAAAATAGAGTTACAAAGAAAACTCTTATTTCTTGATAAGAGGAAACACAATCTGGCCCAAGGCAGAATGCACAGAACTGTTGACATCTAAGCCAACTATGATCTATTTTTCAAAGCAGGGCAAAATGCTTTAGGACTTGTGTAGTACATAAAGACCTGGATCAGGGCTAAACCATGTCCATAGCTAATATCCTGTACAGTACATTTGGATGAATATGAAGTCAAACTAGTGAGATTTAGCTTGCTTCGTGTAGTGAAACAAGTTGATAAAAATATGCTATTTAAAATACAGCTTGTGTAGACGTGGTCAATGAGATTTCTGCCTTACTGCTTGTTTATTCGGTAACTGTGGTCAGGTCCTGATTTCTTCTCCATCGTAAATCTATTGACTAGTGCAGCCAGTCATTAAGCAGCATCTTAGTGTTCAACAGCAAATTTGACACAACTGTCCTTCACCCTCAGCTAAAGGGTTTGGGTAGCTTTATTATGCCAGCCATGGCATGTTGCCGTGCTTTTTATTTGTAAGGAAAATGCAAAGACTAAAAAGCATTTATTTGGCAATTATCACATTTAATTCATGGAAGGCTAGCAGGGCACAAAGGAAGTAGGCTGGTGACTTGGTTGAGAATGCCTTCTGCATTCAGAAAGCAAGCTGCAGTTTAAAATTCAGGGCTGAGGTTGCGGGCCTGTTCAAATACTTCTGGAAGCAGTGAACCCACCCTTCTTCTGCCAGGCCACGGTGACTTAACTGCTCCCCTCAGACCAGGGCTGGTGGCAGGCCACGGTGGGCATGAGAGGTGAAGTTCGGCAGTGACAGACACAAGTGCTGCACCACAACAGTATGAAACAGCTCCATCTTCAGTGTGCGGGAGGCAGGATGTGGAAGGTGAGATTTTCATTGTAATACTACACACTTGTGTTATCAATGTGGCATACGTGCAGGAGAGATGGGAAGAGACAAAGAAGATGCAAGAAGCTTTACTATTGCCTACTCATACTAGCACTACTCAACAGACTCACATCTCCTCCATCACAGTCAACATGGCACGTAGACACACGTAAAACAAAACTGCGCCCACAAATACAAACACATTACCTATTAGGGCTTCAAAGCAGTTGGCCATGGCATGACGGAGATCCGATTCCCTGCAAAGGTCTGGACCATGAGCGTAAAGCATAAATCGTTCTAGCTCCAGCTTCTGCAGAATAAGTGAAAATACTTAAAACCACTAGAGCTCAATTACACTGTTATCATGCAGCAACTAGGTTTGAACTGTGAAGGAACTACGGACCTTTTCTCCATAGTTTCAGTTCAAACATAGGCTCACATTAGAAAACTTCCTATTATTTTATTTAAGGCAAGCAACTACAGTGTGATACCATAGAAAAACTGCAAATTATCAAATCAAATTGTCAAAGGAAGCCAGATCAAAACGTGTTACTGGTAAGTTTTGGGAATGAGTTCAAGAGAAGGGCTGAGGGTGTGACAGAAAAATAGCCTGATGGAAAAAATTGCTGGAATGGTGCAGTATGCTGTGCTTCTTGCTGGTAGTCTGCCCTCATATGATTAGCCTTCAGAAATGCCAAAGGTACATTCAAAGGGAGAGGAGTTAACACTGAGGAAAAATATTTTGCCTACAAGAACAGTGAGGAATAGGAAATCTGGTAGACACAACCCATTGAACATATGGCTTTTTCCTCTAAGACTCTCAACAGGTGGTAGTAACAAAAGTCTCTGGGCACTACAAGCAGAAGCCTGATATTATAATCCACAGTGCCACCTAGCTTCCTTCTTCCTTTCAAATGTGCATCATTGATATTCATCTGTTGCCTGAACTATAGTTCTCCTTGCCAGTCAGAATCTCAGGTACTGAGTCAGATATCTTCTATAATATATGATAATTCTGCTATAGAAATGCAAGCAAGAGCTACCAGATTCTCTTTCCATATTAATCTTTTTGACACAAAACCATTATTGGGAGTTTTACAGAGATTTGCGCATCTTGCAAAGTTTGTATGAGAATAGGTTCTTCCCAACTGGGTGTAAGCTTCTACTGATTAATTTCTCATTAACTTTCAACTTCATCCTCCTAGATTATATTTAAGGGGTAAAGCTGGAGACTAAGTTGTTTGAGGTGAATTGTGTAGATGTGTTTCAGTTGGAAAAAAGAGTTTTCCACTATTCACTGCTCCAGAATACGGTGAATTACCCTTTACAATGTTCCATCACACTTTATAATGCACAGTGAGCGTTCCATAGAGTCAACATAAGAGTAGTGTAATAATTGTTTTATATAAAATTTGAACTTATATAATTTGTTCATGTTGACAGGTATTGTTTGTGTGTTGGTGTGTCTCCCCCACCTCCAATGGCTTACATCCATTTTCAGATCTTGCATGCAGCTTTTTTTGCACAGGTTTTCACTTCTCATTTTTTGACCACAACACATTTCAGATTCATTTTAAAATCTCTGCTACAATGTCCCTTAAAAGCTACAGAAATACTTTGTTTGATCCTCAATTAAAACAGCATTCTACAAGCTCAAGAGAAGTTGAGAAGCTGAGAATTATATTAAGTAAACTGAATGCAACATGACACTGCAGAGCATGAAACCAGGAACATCATATAAGACACAGGAGATGAACAAAGGGTAAGTTGGAATATTTGGTATATACAATTATTATTACAGTTGTATCTAATATAATTACAATTTTTAAAATGTTGCAATAAAAATTTTCAAAAATTGTCCATGTACAATAGTAAAGGCTGTGATCAGACCATAACAATATATGAGCATTCCTGATGCAGGTTTAAAAATAGTATCATGAATTCAAATGTCAGGCACCTCAATACCACATATGTAAACAAAACCCTGATTCAAAATGATTCAATGCTTATCCAAATCAGTAAAGAAAGCTTTGGAGAAAAATTACTGTGTTCTCTCCCTAGCCTATGCCTCTCCTGAGAGCTGAGCAAAAAGATGATGATAGAAATCATGCTTTGTTTTTGGCAAAACCTCAAGATCAGATATGCTTGTTTAAGTTATTGTGTGATTACAGACAGGGATGATTAAAAGAGCAACTTGAAAGCTATCAGTGGTACAAAGTGGACGTGTGTGCGCATGTGTAGCTTAACCAATTACATCAGTAAGTCTGTTTAAAAAATAAAAAAAAAAAGCTAACAAAATCAAGAATGAATAAGAGAACGCCTATCTATGAGCAGAAACTTTCTATATGATAGTACCACACTTCAGTATCATATAGAAATAAAAGAAGTTCTGTCATTCACAGAATTAAATGAAATAAAATTCTGAGGCATCTCAACTTTGCCCATGAGATAAGAGAACTCTTCTCCAAAAGCATTTCTAACATATTTCTCTTTGACAGTTCACAGTGAATCTGAAAATGACTGCATAGGTTATGAAGCAGATGATACAATGATTTTCCCCCCATTTTCTCTACCACCTGCTGCCATGTTCTCCCTACATATTCTATCAGAAAGTCCTTTTACAAACATCGAGTTTGTTTCTTTTCCTTCACAAAATTTCTACTATCAGTTTCACTACCAATGCAAATTAAAGGTAAATATAGACATACCTTCAACATAAGCTAAAAACTTATCCTTCTGCCTGCAAAAACTCCTATTCCCAAAAACATGCTTTGGAGAAAACACTAAATCCTACTTTATCTTTAAAATCTACTTTCCTGTATCCCAAATCTTGCACTCAAAACACAGTAAAGAAACTGATGTTCAAAGCAGGCAGATCCCTCAAGAAGCAAGCCACACACCAGTGGTATTCTACACACAGGTGTCAAGTACAGACACACATAAAACTGTACCTTAGCCAGCATGGCCAGGTGTTGGTTCTGTACGATGGCAGTGCGGTATGTAGCTAATCCTCCTTCCTCCAGAGTGGGAAACAGGTAGTATAAGTGGACACTGGCAAAACAAAAAACAAATCAGATGCTGTCAGCATTTGACTAAAGATGGACCATATATACTTCTAGACAACTGTGCCTTTCCCTCAGACCCTAGCTGATAAAATGGGTCCCTTCCCAAGGTGGAAACTCACTCTGAAGTAAGGTGAAGAAACAATGCCCAATGCTATTTGACGGGTTAGCACTGCCAGTAGGGGAGGAAAAGTGCTGTTTCTCTACTGAGCAGCATATAATATCTAAATCCATGCCATGACCTCCAGTTCCCTCATCTGAGGTTTCTATCTATCAGCAGCGGTGAGTTCAGCAAGGTTGACACCTAGAGGATGCCGAGGAATAAAGCACAAAGGAAACCCTTGGCCTTGAGAAACTCCACGCTGCAGGTCAGTGCTTTCAGTGATGCTGCTAGTTCAGGCCAGAATAACAGCATAAGTTTCTTAGAGTACTTTTAAGAGATGCTAATGGAGACAAAGAACAGAACTCAACAACTCGTATTTATCAAATGCATGAAGTCACTAATGCCACAGAGGAAAAATCACAGGCTTTCAGCAACCTTTAATGGTATTTCTCATCATTCAAGTAAGATACTTCATAGAACTGAAACAAAACAAGTAATTCAGTGATCCAATCAAGATTTGAATAATGAATCAGTGATTTTGAACACCTTCATATAAGACTATCTAACCCATGTTGAAAAAAAGTTAACACATAGAGGGCTTTCAACATCCCACAATTAAAGCAGCGTATGGCACTAATTATTACAATATTTTATTAACCTGGTACACAGGGAGAAAAATGCAGATGGATGAAAGATTATTTAAGGACAAAAACTGCTATAAAACTCAGAGGCAACCTAATCAAGCATCATAATTCACAACAGCAGACACCTGAAGTCAAGAGAGGTAGAAAAAAAAAATCAGACTTAAATAGGTGCTTACATGCTCTATTGAACAGAAATGGAGCTCAATTTTTTTCTGAATAGAGACAAAAGTTAGCTCAGAAAGTGAACTGATGGTTGATGAACAATGACAATGAAAAATGCAAGACATTTTAATCAGCAAGTCTTCCATCTTATCAGCCTGTACTGTTGTAAGAGAGAAAAGGCCATGAGTTTTAAGGGCAGTGGAGACCTTTATAGGCTAGTAGTTTTTAATATCACGTAGCTAATGGCTAGTAGAGGCTAGCAAAGAATAGAGGCAACAAAGGCAGTTTTGTTGTTCAAACAACAACCTGGCTAAAAGAGCAGTTCACCAGTAAACAAGACTACTCCCCTATTAAAAACAGTTGAACAAAGTAACTGAAAATTAATTATAATCCTTATTTGGTGCAACCTACCTGCCTGCCTCTGCTACTCATGTAAGATAGACCAATGGAGACAACTGGTAATATCCCTGTATTACTAACTGATTTCAGAATGCTCAGACCAGAACTGAAGCAACTTCTGATGAACCCTGGCTTTTTTTCATTACTTTTAAATAAATGACATTTATGCTCAACTATTTTATTTACATACAGATTTTATGGAAGCTACAGCCCTAATAACCAGAAATAAAAGAACTGCAACACATTCAATATTACTAATAAATGTTTCTCCCTTGCAAGCAGAGAAAAAGGATCCATGGAAAAAAAATGGCATGCTAAGAAAAATCTCTATTTGAAAAAGGGTACAAAGTTCAACTTGTCTGTAGCTGAATAATCTCTAACCCAAATCAACTTAAAATCGCACTCCATGAAACATAAAGTCTAGCTTTTAATTCTACAATCCTTCTTGTTTTATCATCAGCACTGAAGGAATTTTCCAGAGAGTTGTGTGCAGATGTGCAGGTCTAAGTATTAGGCAGGACTGCAAACATACAGTCATAAAGCAGACACTGAAAAGCTTAATAAACTCAACAGTATGATAATACTGTACAAAGGTGAGAACTGTTGAAGAATTCCCCATTTACCTTGTTAAGAACTCCACCACAGCATCTCCCAGAAATTCTAAACGCTCATTGTGGTTAATCCTGAAAAAGACATTTTATGGTTTACTATCAGCTAAGTAACACATGCTGGTTATTTACACAATACAATTAAAATAGAAAAAATCAGAGTTGATTGCTAATTAGCCATGACAGTCATTCTGGCAGCCTCCCCCACCCTCTCTGGGTTACCGTCCTTTCCAAAACAGAGTAACAACTATACGAATCGTGAAACTCAGGACTGACACCACCACCTTTAAAATTTCCTTATGTTCCTTTCTGAGCTATCGTCAGAGCTTCACAAATGGAGAAAGAAACAGTACCACTGACTGGCCCTGAGGTCGTTTCTTTGTCCATCAGAGGGCACCAGGGGATTGAAACAAACACCCTGTCCTCAACCTTGGGGATGCAACTAGGCAGCTGTATCTAATTAACATCAACACTGCAGGGTGAGATGACTGCAACAGATCCTTAGTATGGCAGAGCTATAAGGGAGTAAGTACTTTCAGTTTTCATGGCACCTTGAAATGCTTGTTTCCTGCAAGCTCAAAAGAAAAAAATGGCTGTACAAGAAGATGTATCCAAAGATGCCATTAAAAGCCAGTAGAATCTTTTATTTCCCATGTTCTCTTCTATCGCTGCTCCTGACTTCTTTTGTCTTGCATAAAGTTTTATTTCCTCCAAGCTCTTTGCCTGCTTATGTAACAAAGAACTAACAGGACACAATAGCTGAAAAAGAATGCCAATCTGTCTTTGAATATATACAAGTATCTGATCTATACATCAAAGCATGTAAGCAGCACTGTTTTTGACTTGACCCGTGATTGTAACAGAATCAAGGCCATGGCCAGAAGATCCTTCTCAAGTGCTTGGCAGGTTTTATTGTAATTTGCACTCCCCCAACAATTTTGCAGTTAGTGTAATTTCTGAAATAGCAGGCTTTTGTTATGGGCTGAAAGAACTCAAGTACCTATGCAGTGTAAAACAATGTGTGAGCAAATCTACAGTTCCTCCGTGTAGCAACACAGCAGAAAAACACAGATCACTCCAAAGTGGGACTTTATATTTGTGTGTTATTTCACAAGAATTAATGCAATTTAGCCTTATCTCATGTTATGTTAAGAGGGCTGAAATAAGCTTGAAAAGAAAAGGGCATGGTCTAGCTGAAACAGCATTTGGGGAACAATGCAACTACTATTTATGCAAAATTCAACTTCTCTTATTTCAGAGATTTCTCTAAAATTGTGACTCTTAAAAGGCACAGCACTAGTTAACTAAAATATGCTCAGCCATCTAGTTCATGCATTTAGGAGATTTCACATGCAACTGTTTCTTACATTAGCCCTGTGGGTTTGGTTTATTCAACTTTATCTTAGTATAGTGCCTGTAGCTATAAACCGCATCTTAAATATTATTAATTTGCACAGAATTCTTCGTGGTCATTTAAGGATTATTACATCACAACATTAATGATTTTTGCATCTGTCAAAATTAGACCAGTAAATCAGCGAAGCCCATGTTCAGCATCACACTCGTGTTAACAAGGTGCCAGGCCAGGAAGGTACTACTCTTGAGAAAACATGATGGAGAATCCAATTTGTAGCAATGATAACAACAACAAATCTTATTTTTTATTCTGCAGAAAGCATCAAGGTAGCCTTTTAGTCCTCCTCATTTCAGAGATCAACAAAAATGATAACATTATCTGTTAAAACCATCCTCAGGAGTTTTCTGCAGGCATGACCAAACATTTAGTATGTCACTGCTAATGGAGGTTCAGCACATTTTCATAATATAAAAGTCAATTCAAAATTACTTTTCATGTCTACTATTTGCCAAAGCTGTTGCTGACAGTAAGTTGGTTGTTTCTACTAAATATCTCTCTCTGCAACAGCTTTCCTACCTGCAAACAACTATTTTCATTACCTGGAAGGAGCTGGATCATCCTGTCCCAAACGGGACATAATATTTATCAGGGTGTTTATCCCTAGAAATAATAACAATGCACTATTAAATAAACAGCCACTAATTCAATTTGAATACACACAGAAAATAATTACTCAAAATGTTATTTTGTAATTGCTGTACAGAAAATCATCCTGTTATTCACAGGGTTCATTACAGCAAATATAATCCTTACAGATGCTTTCTGCCTAAGTGACCACAGTCCCATTACAACACTATTGTATTTTTGCATTCAGAGAGCCAGATAAAAATACCACCTTTGCAAGAAAAAGACATTCCAAATATTAGATAAACAATAAACAATTTACTTCATTACAACTGAATATACTTTTAAGGGGTAAGGAATATTCTGTAGCAGACAGACCAGATATTCACATTAATAAGACATTTTTATAAAATATCCTCCAGTTTGCTCACCGTGTTGAGCAACAAATTAGGACAACAATACTTGCCAAAAATCAAAGAAAATACCTCCTCCCATTTATTACCCTTGCTTTTTCTCAGCTTTTTATCTGCTGAATTATTTGAAAAATCCAGTCTTTTAGAAAGATCTCACTGATGTCTGTGTATAATCATTAAAATCCTTCACTGAAGGGATCTCTCAAAACAACAATGGCCAACAAAATGATAATGGACGAAGGGTGTTCGTACTGATTAAGTGTGAAGTAAATGAAAAATGTAAGTGGTGAAACAACATACCTTTTTTTCTCATGTGTATATGGTGAACTTTTCTATCTCCATACTTTGGCTGTCGAATCCCACAGTTGGATAAGGAATTTCTGGCATGATCTGGATTCATTCCAAAATTTAAGTGATGGCTTGGATGAGTCATGGCAAGCTATAGTGTAACACATACAGGAAAAAAAAATCTTAGATGTATTTTTGCAAATGAAAGAAAAACATTATCTAAGAACGACAGCTACTAATTGTTATTTTTAAGTTTGAAGAAAGGTTACAGAGTGATGTAGTCAATCAGTAGCTTGGTTCCAGCAATTTAAATGTAGGATATACTACTTCAGATGTCAGAAAGAAGCAACATTTCTACCCAATCATCAGTTTAACTAATTAACTTTCAACTTTTTTTTTCTTTAAAGAAAAATGAGTTTAGAAGAGAAAAAGCATGAACTGTCAATTTGCCCTAAGACTTTTGCTTACCAGCTTTGCTGACCTGATTTCAGTATATTTGCTTATTTAAACATATATTCACTCTAACATTGAAGTATAAATATTCATATCAAAAATACAAGCAATTAAAGGAGCTTCTCAGCCATCCACATTTGCATTATTTAAGTATCTATAAAGCTTTCCTAGTTCAAACAAATCAAACAACAACTAACAAGTATATTACTCCTGGCACAGTTATTCACAGAAGAACTCTTTTCCTCATGATTATACAGGGCTCACTATTCAGCTGGAAGTAAAGAGCAATGGCAGGATTCTGTTTTACATTTGTACCACCTGGCATCATCGAAAGCTTACTCTGCTGCTGACAACCACCACTACGAAAATGGCAGCAGTAAATAGAACTTCAGCTTGCTCTCAGAACTCCATCCTGCAAACTCACACCTTTTCTCTTTCTTTACACATACACAGCTCAAAATGTCGTGCATGAATAAAAGTATGTGAACACAAAACTTGTACATAAAAAAGATACATTGGCAAATTCAAGCTGCAGAAAGTTACTTCCGACATAGTTGAAGGACTGGTGCTGTAGACTGAGAGCAAAGACATTTAGTAATTCATTCAAGCGTTCTCTGTTGTTTTCTAAACATATGACTTAGAGAGTAAAATTAGATTTAATCAACAATAAGAACTTCCTCCAAGTCCTTTTTTAATTCCTTGTTAATATTAATAAGTTTTCCATAATTGCACATTCTGCTCCATCTGAACTGGATGGCACATTACAGCTTCTCTGAATAGATAAATGAGTGTCATCTTCTTTTTCCCTGTCTATACTTTAAAAAGAATACACTATGATAAAACAGGTAAAAATCAATGCAAAATTATACAACTAACATTGCCTATGCTTAAACAGGTGACTGATGATATATATATTTCTAAAGTTCTTTCTCTTCTGGAAAATGTTTGTAGGTTTTAAATATATCTGTGTAGGGATCAAGTATTAAAAAGCACATTTGTTATAACCAAACATGACTAATGCTTATACACTTGATTTTTATGCTTTCATCTCTTTTCAATTGGAATTTGCTTTTTGGTTTGTATGTTTGGTCTCAACATTCTGAACATTTCCATCACTGCATTTTTACCATTAAAACAAAGGCAGCCTGGTAACAACCAAACCCCAGAAGATGCTCAATGTTTGATGTAACTTTCAGTAGGAAAGGTCTGGAAAACAACTTCAAGAAAACAGAAAAGCTACAAGAAAAAGTATCTCTGTAAACCTCTGCTTAAATTAATTCGGCAGTAAAGTCTCTAGATACATACAGAAACTGCCACATTTGAACTTAGTTCAGTCAGTGGAGAGAGATGATGCTTATTTCAGGAGAAATCCTAAAGAGAAGTCCCCATTTGTCTTCACTAACTTCAGAAAAAGTCTAAGAGGAAAAGAGCTGCCATGACAAGCATCAATCTGAAAGGTGATCAATTCCAAATAAGCACTAACATAAAAGACTGGTTATGCGACATGTATGCATTTAAAACAAATAAGAAACTCTCCTCTTCAGTTCCTACTCTTGTTAATGCAAAAATTTCATCATGAACTTGCAGAAATCAAGAGCTGAACAGAAATTCGCAAATTTCTATTCACTAGCTATGAATGAAAAACAAAAAGGCAACACTTTTAATTATTCTTTTTTTGCAAGAACAGACTATAAAAAGAAGCAGCAGGGCACATACACTCATCTGCAGAATAACACTGTATTTTCCACGAATATCTAAAAAAATAACTCAGACGGAAATAATGTGTACTTGACAGTCTTTTCAGTAAGCATCTTTTTGTCTTTCTACACATTACCAGCAAGTCCAGATTTACCACTGGAAGCAAAGGCAGGTGTGTATCTGCATGCCCAACAGATATTTCTATTTAGAAGTCTCTTGGGAAAACTGAAACTTTTGAAAGATCTGCAGTGGAAATAATCAGGTCCATGGAAGCTGTGGCAATGCAGCACATTCCTCAAGTTTGTACAGCAGTCAGAGTTAAGGATAAACTCAGTAATATTATAAAGACAAACCATCAAGCAGTTGCTTTTTTTTTTAAATATCTTACCTGCAGCAAACACCTGTCTCGAAAAGTGTAGCCTATCAATTTGTCCAAATGCATCAGACACTGATGGTAGCGGACGTGGTGGGTGAGGACAGGAAGCATCATTGCATGCTAAAAAACAGTTGGAGTAAGGAAAAACACTGAAGTTCAGTGTACAGAGTACTCAGTTGACTAAGATATAAAGACAAACACTTTCCATTTGTCACAACACTGAGTTTTAGTGTTTTGGTTTAAATGAGGAAAAAAAAAATCATGGTTTCCCATCCTTCATTATCAGACCACTTAAGTAATTATATTTGTTCATCTGCACAGCTTTAACCACTTCTTAACCCCTTTTAAACAACTCTAACCAGCTTTCACCAAACAACAGTAGCTATTCCATTTTCAAGCACAGTTATCAGTACTTTGCTTCATTTCCTTTTGAGGAAGAATTAAGAGATTTTTGAAATGCTGTAGTCTGGCATTTTTTGGCCTTAAGTACTAAAGAAACATCAGAAAGGTTGCTGTTTGATCATCTAGGAAACATAAAATATTTTTCTGTTGGGTAAAACATCACTAAAATTGAAAAAAACCAGTAACTCTAACTTGTAACAATAGGAGTCTCCCTCTTTAAGTATTTTAAAGCAGAAATTCTATGCTAATATTGACCTTAGATGCATCTGGGTTGAAATAAGCAAGTAGTACAGTTTATCAGTGCAGTAGTAGAGCAAGTATGATATCAACATCACAAATCTTGCATAAGAATGAAAAGAGATACAGGAGAAATGCAGAATTTAAAGACTTTGTGCATGTGACTTTTTGTGACACTTTAATTTTTTCTAATCAGTCCTATTAGTGACATGACATGAATATAGTCAAAAGAATGGTGTGTTTTAAGGGCATCAAAATATGATGGCTATCAGAATTAATTTCAGAAAGAGGATTGTGTATGATTACAGGAAATGAGTATATAGCATGGAGAGAAGCAAGAAAAACAAGCACACAAAGTAGATGTATAATTTACAGAATAATGGTATTATGGATTTCTGCAGGTCACTAAAGACAGAACAGCAGAAGATATAGACTGTTGAATGTTATAAGATCAAGAAATTAAGACTAATCAATGGCACTACTTTCTGTTTAAGTAAAAGACTGTGAAATTCTTGAGAACTGAATGCAGAACTGAAAGGTAATCACAGAATCATTTAGACTGGAAAAGACCTTTAAGATCATCAACTGCTAAACTAACACTGCCAACTACACCAACTAAACCATATCCCAAAGGTCTTTATAAATACCTCCAAGGATGGTAACTCTGCCACTTCCTGGGGCAGCCTGTTCCAGTGCTCGATAACCCCTTCAGTGGAGAAATTTTCCCTAAAACCCAATTTTAAGATCCCTTTGGTACAACTTGAGACTATTTCCTCTTGTCCTGTCCCGTATTACCTGGGAGAAAAGGCTGACCTCCCACCTCACTACAGCCTCCTTTCAGGTAATGGTAAAGCACATTAAGATCCTCCTTGAGCCTCCTTTTCTCCAGGCTAAACAACCCCAACTCCCTCAGCTGCTCCAGACTTGTGCTCCAGACCCTTCACCAGCTCCATTGCTTTTCTCTGGGCTTGCTCCAACATCCCAGTATCTGTCTTGTAGTGAGGGTCCCAAATCTGAAACCAGGTTTCGAGATGTGGCTTCACCAGTGCCGAGTACAGGGGGACAATCACTGCCCTGGTCCTGTTGGCCACATTATTCTTGATACAATCCAGGATGCCACTGCCCTTCTTGGCCACCTGGGCACACTGCTGGCTCATGTTCAGCCAGCTGTCAACCAGCACCCCCTAGTCTGTTTCTGTTGGACGGAAATAACCGGATAACAGCAAGAAAAAGACTCCCTGGATTCCTGAAAGGTAGAAAAATGCAAAACCACTCCAACCAAACTGAGTAAGTGTAAATGAAGTTTTATTTTGTTACCATGTCATTCATTTAGAGTTTTCCCAGGCTAATTTATAAGAACATTCCCTGTTACTGCTATATAAACTGTAGAGGTGTGCTTCATATGTGTTCCTTCATAGAAGGAGTTAATGGAAAAACCCAAAATAACTCAACCCAAAACTGCTTCACAGGACAGTTCTGCTTCCCTGCCCGTATGCTCCACTGTATTACACAGAAAGAGTCCCTCAAGGAAGGTTAACATTCTTTATACCAATACATGTAGCCCTACCTTTGAGGACAGAAATACAAAGTTTTAGACTTTTATCAGCTGTGGTGCAGTGAACGAACAATTGACAGATCCCTGGGAGCATACAGAAGGACTTGAATTTGACTCTTGCAATTATATTGACAAAGTGCTGCTTTGATGGCACTAACTACTTGATTGATTCAATTAATGTCTGTCATCTTGGATTATAACTACTTGATGTTTCTGATGTTTTATGTTTTTATCTGTTTAGAAGAAAATAAAATATATCTTTTAAAAATTTTATTAGGCTAAAGATTGGCTAGTGATTAAAAAGAGTCTTCTGAAACCATACAGCCACAGGAGTTATCCCATAACCTTGGTACTTGCATCTGGCTATAAACATACAGGTTATTTCTTTTTTTGTTTTTAAATAGATATGATTTTAAATATTCTGGATGTCTTTTTCGTGCTGCAGCTGACATGGCAAGGCAGAGACTCTCTCAAGTGCCCTAAGCTAGTGCTACCATCCCCCAGCGTGGCAGATGCTCCTGACCCGAAGCTACTAAGAGGAAGCAGGTGATCTTAAATATTTTGAAATATATGATGTTCACACTGAACACTTCACACTGCTGTTGAGGGCACGCCAGCAGCAATACAAGCAAAAACTAGGTGGAGTGGGGAGATGGAGATATCCTCTCAGCATGGCCCCATCCTACCAGACTTTATAATAAGTGCTGCCCATCTTAGTGGCCAAATACTGCACTTGATCTACTGGGTAACTTCAAGTGAGCCTGTCAGAACAGCCATTTTAAATTTTTTTTAACATTCCACTCACCATTTTTCCTCCCCTTTCAAGCAGTTCATTTCTGAGACTGCAAAGACCAGTGTCATTACTGCTATGTGGAACTTAGAGCAAGTATAATCTATGAGGAGTGACTTAGAAGACTTTCAATCTTCAAAACTCTAATGCTTTTAAAAGCAGTAATTTTAAATCGCTACACTTTAGCTCTGCCCCCAGAGTTGATTTATGCGTATTTAGTTTTAGTCTTCTTTAATCTGGGAAAAAGCATGTAGCAACAGCAGCAATCTTTCATTTCACAGACATATAGTTGCCTACTCTTGGCCTCTCAAAGAAATCAAATCAAAGGACCTTCATACCAGAACTGGCTGATTTAGACATTATGGCTGCAGATGGGCAGAAAAATTATGAAATAGTTTTACTTTCATCATTCTTTGGTGTTTTGCTGTCCTTCAACAACAAAACGAAAAGGAATATCCAAGACATTAAGAGATGAATCACAAAAGATATTCTGAATACCACAGAATGGTTTCAAAGCTCCTAAATTTACACTGTTTACTTAAGGTGTAAAAATAGATACAGTTCAAAACAGAAAATTAGAAAAGGACTCTGATTTTCCTCAGCTATGTGAGATGATACTGTCCCTCTATTCTCTTTCTTCCACTTCAGAAGCACTAGTAGAAGCACATGAATTTTCTGTTTCAGGCAGAAAAAAAGCAATTGAAGTTATTAGCATTTATTTTCCTCTAGAATTTCCCCTTTGTCCTTACCAGATGTACAACAGGATTTCTACCTACATCTTTGCCTAACAACCCTCCAAGTTTATACTTCACCCTGTTAAGTTAATATTAGGTTGCATACATTTAATTCTCGAATAACATGTCCAGAACAACAGCTAAAAAAATAATGCAAGTATACCTCTAGAATAATTATTTGGCTGTTACAACTAGTTGAACTTTACTATTACAGTATTGTATAAAAATTGCACTTATTTTTTCATATAACAAAGCTGGTGGCTGTCAACTGCTTCAGAATAGGATCTGACAGATATCCTATTCCTTGGAGATCTTTCCTTGGAGATGTCATGCATATAAAACAGAGTATCTGAAAGATATCTTTCTACTGAGGCTTACCTGTTTTAATCCAAAAGTTAGTTATGGTGGGTTTTTGGTTTTTTTTTAACTTTAAATAAAAAGATATTTCTTTATGCTTCCATGTAAAACTTGTTTTTTTTTTTTTAAAACTATCTAAATAGAAAAATACATTAAAATTAAAATATCTAAAACCAACCTAGTTGATGGATTAAGAAGACCTTAGAGGTCCACAGCAGACTCAACATCCAGCCTCAAGCTGGACATTCCTAACCCCTCTCCCTCATGTTAATCAACGAATGGCAAACAAACCAAAATTTTAAATTATCTTTTTTGTGTGTGTATGGAGGGGGTGGACAGGACACTAGAACAGATCGCTAAATCAACAGATCTCACTGAGCTGATGCATTATTTACTGATTCATTTCCATTTGGTTCTTCAGCCTAGAACTGCAGCAAACCCTTGCAAGAGGTAAATGGCAGCTATCAAGAAAGAAAATAAACCAGACATCTCTGCAGTTTAGCCACCTGGCAGACGTCAGAGCGTATCCCTGTTTTCCAGAATCCCTGGCTGCTCAACTCGACCGTCACTTCACGTCTCATTGTGTTCTTCTGACGAATTTTTTGCAGTGCTTCCTAAGCAGGGAGAGAACAGAACTCCTATGAAGAACTTTCTACAACAAAGCAGTACCAATGTGCACATGAGTGCACTCACAACATCCGTTTAAGGTTCACTTTTGGTGTGCAGTTTCTAAGGCTCGTACAAATTTGTTAACTGCCAGCCACAGACTGTGGTAGATGTGTTAGAATACAGTGTAAACAGAGGATTTTGGTAGACTAAGAACAGAACAGGGCTACTACATTTTTTACTGCAAATTACGGAACAAACCAGTCCAACTCATACATCCAATATGATAAGTAAGTAAGTAAGTTCAAGTGCTTATAATGAAAGCATCTTATTTACCCCGTGTACAAAACAACCTCTTCATTCAAGTCCATCACCATGAGTACTCCTGGTTTGAAGCGTTCAGTAGGAGTAAAACAGACTAAGTAAAAGAAAGGCCTTCGTTTTGTGACCTTGACTACTTTGCAATAGTTTTCCGGTGAACAACGTCAGTACACCCAGCCTGGGAAAGGGGTCAGCATTCACTGGTCCTGGAGACTATGACAATGAAAGCTACCAATACTATTTCAATTAAAACATGTAAAAAATATCTGTTTTGCCTTGACCACTGGCTGTTTGGTGTTGTGCAAACTGTTTATTTGCCTCTAGAAACTACGAAAGGGTTGGTATCAATAAACATTTTGACAGAATCATTA
The DNA here is from genome assembly GCA_013396775.1 of Cephalopterus ornatus. Classification (NCBI taxonomy): domain Eukaryota; kingdom Metazoa; phylum Chordata; class Aves; order Passeriformes; family Cotingidae; genus Cephalopterus; species Cephalopterus ornatus. Next base: position 107,968 of record VZRE01013517.1, on the reverse strand, counting down.
AAAGAAAATCTTTTCAGTAACAACAGAATAAAAGAAAACCAGATAAAACAAATCATCCCTGGATCAAGATCTCCTGGTTCCAATGCTATAAAGCCCTGGGGTGTGCAAGCTCTCCACACAGCATGAACTAACAGTAAAGACTCCCTCAGTGCTCTTCCTTCTTCAGAACATAAACCTCTTCAAAGCTGCAACCTATCCTGTCTCTCCTTCACCTTTTCACTACAGGGCACTTGCTCAAAGCTGTCTCTTCCCAGCTTCCAGTTTGAAGCCTGTGAGCATATCTGGGGAGGAACAGGCTCTGTTTTCTGTTCTGTAGGGACTCCCAGAGTAGTTCCAAGAGGTGCATCTGTCCAGACACAGATTCATCAAACCTCAGACACCTCAGTACAGAGGCGTCTAGGGCAGGATGCTAGTTAGCCCTGGCTCCTTTTATATTCAATGAAGGGGGATAAATGGCTTCAAAATGCATTTCTCCCTCCACTGACTTCAAAGTGAGCCTTCAGGTCCCAATTTATGCACCTGCTGTAAACGCTCAAAGTTAGGTTAGAGGAACAAAGCCCCCAGGCACAACCTTGTCATAAAAAATACCATTGCACAACCTCATAGCAGTGGATGACTGATGGCAGAGGGAAGAGAGATGCTTACAGCACTGCACCCCCTGGTGCACTGTCGAAAGTTACGTCATTGTGTTTTTCATGAGATAAGTGACACAGTATTTGCTACACCTAGCTGTATTTCAGTTTGACTGGCTCATAATATATGATTCATAATCTTTAAAAGCCTAGTCTACAGATCCTTCTGAGTTACTGACACCTCCGCTGGAAAATACATAAGTTATCCTCACATAAAGCTTCTGTTTCAGCCCTGTATGCCTCTCTCTGATGGCAAACTACTGGAAAAACTTATCATAGATAATACAGTCTAGAAACAAAAATCAGCAGTAAGCACTAAATACAAAAGGAACATTTTATTTTTTGAAGCAAAATATGATCACTCCCTTACAAACAATCCACTAGAATTTTACAAATGAGTCATCCATTGCCCCCTAATGAAAAGATGGCCATACGACAATGCTCTTCCCTTCTACTTGCTCTGAGTGTAGTTGTGGCAAACAAAATCATCCCCTGTAGTGATGAAATTTTTTTCCCCTTACAACCATAGCACAGTAAAGTCACAATGTTTTTTTTTATTTAGAATGGGTTTTTTTAATTTAGAAGTAAGGAAGCCAAGGGCTCATTTAACATCAGCAAAAATAAAATGTTAACTAAGATTATGCAACAGCATATTACGCTTTGCAGCAATAATAAAAATCAGGTGCAATGTCAAACGTATCAAACACTTACTTGCAACCAAAGGTACATAATAAACTGGGGAAGTCAGGAATTAGACTCCCTACTCTCATGGATCCTTCCCCACTCAGGGTAGTCTATGATTTTATGAATAATCAGTATTTCTAATCAATACCTAGAAATACAACACCATTTATTAAATAACATCCAGTACCCAAGAAGTTAATTTCTCTTCTATGTACTATTTACACAGGTTGTTAAATTAAGTGTGCTTGATTGACAGGCATCAGAAAAATTCAAAGCTTCAGTCCAAGGTTTTAAAGAAATGGATACCTAAAAGCTGTTTTAGTCTATATCTAGGGGTCTTTGTTTTTCTGATTTTAATTCCCAGTTGGTTGAGCGCTTGCACTTTGGTAATTCTTATTGCTCATCACTTTGTGGGGTTAAAAAAAGAGGAAAATACTTTGTCTATCATACAAAAACCGCATGATTTCAAGTCAAAGATCTTAAGCAATGTCACTAAGACTACCTAATAAATTATGGTTTAAAATCAAACACAAGTGTGTCAGTTTTTATCTCAGAAGAGAAATGCCTAAAATTATGAGCCAGTAAAAGTACATTGTAAAATAAAAACTCCTTCTCTGTGCTAATTCTTGAAACCATTAATGGCAACAGCTATACAGACATGGTTCCATAATGATCACTTCTATCATTGGGTAAAAAACTTGCAGCAGTTTGGCAGTTGAAAAAAGGAAAAAAACCCCCATCGAATAACAAGCATAGATAAAAATAAAATCTCTGTTAACCGCCTGAAAAGAAAATCTTTTGTGAAAGATTTCTATTGCTTCCATAAACAGCCCAGTCACATGGCTTTATTCCATCCCGAATTACAGTGCTCAATTATCAGTCATAGGAAGGCCCAGCATACCTCTCTTTGTGATAATTTCTGTTTATCAGCCTGTTTGACTTTGGGACTATTAGCCAGTAGGTGACGCAGCTTCACATAACTTTTCCACAGCTTCTGGTATCTGAACAACAAAACCAGAAAACAGATATTTTGGTCAATACAACAAAAGTGTCTCACTGTCATTATGAACACGCCAGCTGCTAATAATGCCACATAAAAGTACACTGAGACTGTCTACAAGCATCTTTTTGCTCCAGAATAAAAATAATCCCAGAGCATTTTCCAAGAGAGGTGACAGTGCCTCTGCAGGTGCTCCAGCAGAGTGGACAAAGTAGTGTGCAGCGTGAGGTAAAGAACAGCAAAGCTCAGGGCAGAACCCTGATTTGGTCTCCCAGATACTTGCTGATCCTCTCCAAAGGGCCACCTCCACATGCTGAAAAGACTTGCCCGCAACATAATAACTCAATTCAAGCATGTGAAAACTCCCTCTTCTCCACATGGTTTACCTGTCCCTCGCTGAAAAGCAGTAGTAACCTTTCCCAGGAGGTGTCTGTCCCTAAATTTCCTCGAACATGAGGAAGAGGTCTACAAGTCATGTACAACATTAAGTTATTCTGTGAACAGTGAAATGAGAGTTCTGTTCCCTACGGGTTTGTGTTGAATGGAAACAGCAATTCAAGTTTTCTCTGTGGTTAGCACATACTTAAGGTTTCTGGTTTCCTCCAACCATTTAGTATTTTCTTATTTTGGGGGTGTCCAATTGCACGAGCCTCAATAAAAGAACTTTTTTCTCAGTGAGAGTCTTTCAGTGATCTAGCACAAGCTTTCGCAAAACTTGTAAGAACTTACTTCATTTGCAGACAACATCCCACATCCCACCATTATATTCAGCTGCAACTGACCAACAGGTTCAAAAGTTAGAATGGGAGGAGCAACCAAGAGAATCATGACATGGATCTTATGTCCTGAGGAAACAATGCTATTTTCAAATACCACATCTGTAGAGTTTTTTCAAGACAACCCATAAAATCAGACTTTGAATAGGAAGCAGGGAATTGGAGGACAGAGGGAAGTTTACCCGAGTTTTGGGGTTTTTTTCTTATATTTACATTGTAAAAGAAGATGCTCCTCAGCATCAACTTAGAGCAGTGGTTTTATTAGGAATTTTTAATATTAGTGGCTTAGCAGTAAATGAAGCAGCAGTTCTTTTACTATCTCACAATCTTCCCAGGATCCCACATTCACAGGCAGATAAACAGATCTTTTCTTATTAGCATTTTTTCCATAGCTATTTCTCTGCAGCATGCTTGAATGTATACTTTCTACCTCTAGAGATGCTGGTATTTTTTCAGCCTATGAACACATCTGAAATGGTCAATCCATAGATTTTTCTCATGCTCCGTTCTCTGCACTTTTGCAATTTGCAGAATAGCACATCTACTTCTGACAAATTACCATCCAAAGTAGAAAAGTGAGTACACAAACAGTCAACCAAAAAAACAAATGCCATGAAGAGGTTTCAACCCTAAAACAAGAACCTGAAACCATGATCTACAATACACATTTTTCTATTAATATTGATAAGGGTGAAACAAGCTTTGTTACTGCAATTAAGTTTGAGAATTAATAAGCATATTACCATTACAAAAAATTGCATATTAGAAAAACAAAAATAAAAGACACATTAGAGGAAAATTTTCTCTGTGCATTACCAACTTCACACATACACCAGAGCTAAACCTGAGACTTATGATGGCACCACAGAGGTCTTTCACAAAAAGTGCTTTGTTACTTTAACAGAAAGAAGCATACCTTCATTCTGTAAGCAGCTTTGAGGTGGTGGTGGTGGGGAATCAAACCAAAAACAAACCCAGAAGGAAATTTTAAAGAAAGTTAAAATTAAAAACTGTGTGAAGAATAATGTTTGTATCTTTATACTGGTTTCAATGGAAAGTACTAGAACTTCACAAATATTAATAAATTCAGCATCAAGGTAGAGGTCATTCTTATATGTTTGGGCTTAACCATTTCCTTTTGATGGATAAGAAAGCTAAAAGATGAAGAGGAATAAAAGTCATGCTCAAAGCAAAAAAAGTGTTCTTATCTGGATAAGGACTCACTATTCCCACTTCCTACCATGTAATTCTCAGCAAGCAGTTGTAAAACAATATGACTGTCATATAAGCAGATGTGTGTTTATACCTCAAAACTGCAGATGAAATACAACATCCTTAAAAGACACCATAGGAAAATGCATAAGGAAAAAGACAACCGTAACTATACATACACCAGACTCTATACTGTCAGAATGCAGAAAACAGATGTCCCAAACACTGGAAGAGTTCCCTGAAATTGCCAAAGCTTAAGAAAAAAATTGGGAACAACATCCAATGATCACTCATACGTCCCTTCATGAATCCACAGTGAAACAACACTTCTTTCTCCACCTGAACTCCTGATTCCCTCTCCACTGCTTCCCTACATTCCTCCCAAAATCTCTCAGGATACAGAAGGTAGAGAGAAAAGTAGCATGGATGCAACAGCTTCCAGGCTAGGAAACACTATGTAGACTTGATCCTTCAAGGTACAGAAGGAGACGATTAAGGATATGGGAGTATGCAAGAAATATAAATGTCAAGAAGAAAGCAAACAGAAAATGGTTTTATTCTTCCTTATTAGATGTGAGACCCAAAGAGTATCTAAGTAAACAATCAAGTAGCATCTCTGAAACAAAAGTCAGTCCTTTTTCATGTGACGCACAATAGTATTGGGAAGTGATTACCTGGACTCTTCTCCCTGCCAGTAGCATAAAAAGATTCAAATAGTGATTGGAGAAATTTAAAGAAGGAAGGTCCACTCAGGGCTGTGAAACAAAATGACATAAATATATCCTCTAGCTCAGAAGTTTGCACGCTACAGATATTAGGAAGCTTGGGTAAGTATTTCTCCCTCTCTGCTTTCCTGTTACACTGTTCTCTCTCTTAAAACCTGCTAATGGCCTCTCAGAGAAATAACATGGAGCTTGAGGAACTTTTCGTCTGATGCAGAAAAGCTGTTCTCAGGCTAAGAAATTTCATACTGCACATGCATGCACGTTTACTTCCGCACTTCCTGCGTTATGCCAGAAAAAAGTTATACCTTGTATTCTCTAATATACAAGAGCTTGCGCCCAATGTCGTAAGCACTAAGCTTTATATCAGGCTCAATTAAGCACATAAACAAGCCCTATTTAAGCCACAAATGACAACAGTAGTGAGTTCCTGAACAAAAGATGGAAGGAAAAGCATCTTACTGGGGATCTCCAGCATAACTGAGTTGAGCAGGTCGTATTCCAAAGTGCACAATAATAGGGAAAGTAATTACATCAGGATTGAACTGTTCACGGTCCAGTTGATCAATACGAACTGAGCTGGGTTTCTAGGAGAAAAAAACAAAATACAACTAATTGACAACAGCTTCATGGAAAATTTTTTTGCCTCCAGCCCACACTATCCAGGAACCATGAAGCAGCAATATTCCAAGCTTAATAAGATGCAAATAAACTAACAATTAATAGTATAATAAACGTTTGACAACTACAATGACTGAAACAAAGCTACTTGACCTAATACTCAAAGAGAAAAAAATAAGGCACATTTTATTTTTACAAGTCTGGAAATTTACAGTTTGACTGTTTTCAAGAACATAAAACAACTTTCTCTGGTCAAGCACCACACCAGAAATAAAAATCAGGATTAACATTCTGGCATCCAACCTCCCATGTGCCTGAGCAGTTTGCTAAGATCAGGTTACCTCTCTAATTTTAGTTCTGTTCCTCATTTCCCACAGTAAAAGCAGGTCCATTCAATCACACTGACTAAACAGCATCAAAAAAAAATGTGTCAGGCTACTCTTAGAAAAGGCTCCTAGGCTGATATGTACAACGAGGAAGACAGTCTTGCATAATGGGGAGACTTTTGCCCTTTTTACAGTTCAAAACAGAAGTTCTTTTTATTGTTAAAAAGGACAGTGTAAAAGGAGGCAACTTTTGCTTCAGCTCTCTAAACACAGAAAATAAGTAATTGCGCATCACTGTAGCAGACATGCTGCTTACAGAGCTCTTGATCTAACATGTTTAAAAACTCATCTGAAGGTGCACAGTTTGTCTCCAAATAAACATCATCTCCGTTACCTGTCAAGCTGCTTTGTTATGTGCCTGCTTACTCCCCTCTTTGCAATCAGCTGGATGAGGCCAGTATATTTTGCTTGTCTTAAGGTTTCAAAAAAAGGGCATTACTTCTAGTTTCCTGCATCTCAAAACTTCTCATTTAGCACTGTGAATTTCTCAAAGATGAGTTTCAGTGTTACAGAAACAGCTCCCACCATTCTCTTCACAAAACAATATAAACTGTGTCAAGAACAAAGCTTTCACCCTTCAAACCACCTTGGTAGAACTATTCACAGGAATAATTTTCTGCATGGATAAGCAAATCCAATTCTATATATAAAGGTCAGCCTCATCAGGTGGCCATAATTCTAATCTATTCTAGAGAAACAAAAACTTAAAAACTTGCCTTTCAGATATAGAAATACTTTCCAAGGGAAAAATGCTTTTCAGCTTCCCTTTGGACAAGATGACTGAACATAAAGTTACATCTCCCCAGTTAAAAATTAGGAGGAAAAAAAGATTTAATTAAAATTTAACTACCTTAGTTAAAGCTGTCAGGTTTACCAAAAAAAGAAAAACAAAAAAAAAAAAAAAAAAGGGAAGAAGATTGGTCCTTGAACCAGAGCTGAAATTTATCTGTCTTTGTGGGGTTTGCAGAAAGCCAATTTGAAAAGTTCTTGTCTTCTCATAAGTTGTTTGTTGGTTCTCCCCACTTTTAACATTAAAAATGAGAACTTCTCCTTTCCCCTCCTCCCTTAAAAAAGTACCCTTAATACACCACTCCTCTGATACCCAGGTCAGCAAAATATGATTAACAAAATATGAAACAATAATTATACTCAATACACCAATTATAATCAATGCATTTTTTAAAATTACAGACAGTATTTTTCCATTCAAATGTTTCCCATTTTAGGTACTTCAATAGAAGTAATGTGATCCTCAAAAATGCGAAAAGGAGATCCTTCACTATGGCTGTAGCAGGGTCTGTATTAAACATATGATCTCAGGACCACTCAAAACCAAGCTCCTGTTTATTTGTATGACACTGCCTTCAGTTTCACCACCCAGTTACACAGCTGTTCACAGCTGGCTCATAACAACTAGGACAAAAGAAGTTCTCTAAGACCTAGTCACAATTACAATTGCTCCCTCACTGACAGTTATGAGAGAGGGGGTAGCTGGGCTATGATTTTTCATTTCATGATGAACACCAGCCTCTTTTCTGGTGCCATTTCTGAAGGTTAAATGAACAAACAGCAACATACAGAAACACAGAGTATAAATAGGCACACCAGCAGACAGGATGGAAGCAAATTAGATGATACTCTGGTTTTATCCCTGCGTTCTTTTAGAAGTGCTGTAATAGACCACCTAATAATGACAACCTTGCCTTTAAAATCACATCAAACCCAAAGAAATTCTAACAGAATAGAGGCCTGTTATCTTTGTTTCCTACTCTAAATCTCATCAGCCAAGGCTGTGCTGACATTAGAACACATGATGAGATAGCATGCAGATGTATTACAAAAGTATCTTAAAATACATATATATATATATATATGTACTAGTGAGAATAGCAGCAATACTTCAGGAAGAGTGAAGTATTAAAGGACGACTAAAATTTGTGAACTTTCAAATCTATTCCAACACAAAGCTTCATTGAACTAATGAAACATCATGAATAAATTAAATAGTTTTAAATAATGCTGAACTATTGTTCGTTGTTTAAGTGGGATTTATATGTCTGTTGAAGTTTTTTTCCCCCCCTCCATCATGCATACATATACACCTAGCATTTAAAAAAAATCAAAATACATATGAATATAAAACCTAGATCTGATCACAAGAAGAATTATTATTTCTGAAGAGATGTTGTGGAAGAAAAAAGCAAAATAAAATTTAGTGGGTTTAGTTTGTTGTGTCAAGTGGATACAATTGAATTGAAGAGCTGTCATTTTCTAAAACAGTTTCACATTGTCTCTCCAGCAGAACTGTTTTATCTTCTAATGTTGTAAAATGCACAGATAATACTTTCACACTGTTTTTCCCTTACTCAATACAATAGCACAGCAATGTACAAGAAAAATCCACAAACTAAGAAGAGAATCATTGCAATCTTGAAAGAAAAAAACATTTTCTAATGATGCCATTATAACGTGACATTTCAAAGTGCTACAGATTTCTTTTATGCTTACATATTTTGATGTCCACACGCATCTCTAAAAACATTGCCTTGTAGAATGCAAAGTCTGCCAGTAAAAAAAAACACACAAAATCTCAAAATTAACACTCCCACTCACAAAATGCACTGACTTGTATATAATACAGGCATTTAGAGTTCAGTGACACAAGGAACGAGCATGTATGCGTTCCTTCATGCTAAACAAAAAAGCAACCTGTCAGATAGCTGAAATCAGCATATCTTCAGCAAAATCACTGAAGTTATGTCAGTGTATACCACCATTCAGATGCTGACAACTTGAGGACCAGCATACACCTTGTACTGCAGAAACCACAGACAAGTTAAGGCTTTAAGGCTGTCTAACAATTTCTATTATGGCATCCTGGTTTGAAGCAGCTGAGGTAGAATTTTCCACAGTGAGAGTTCACACATATTTTTGTATTTCATGTTCCCAGAAACAGTCCTATTTTCTTTTTTAAGAAACTTTTAGAAAGTTTTTGCCAGAACAAAAGCACTCAGAGTGAAATCAAGGGGAAAATTATCCTGCCCGAGTTACTTATTATTACCTTATTGAGTAGTTTACTAAATGTAATGCTGCCATACTTAAAAATATGAAGTGGAAAAAAACATTTAGCAGGTTATCCTGGCTGCAGTGTGGGGACAGGTTTTTCGGTTGACAAACAAAATTTCTCCTTAGGCATGATACCAAGACACACTTTTTCTTCAGAAACTAAGAAGCTGAACTATGACCAAAGGAGGAAAATGAAGTCAGAAAAAGAAAGATATTACAACTGAGAATGCTGCATGGTAGTTTCCAATATTAGGTCCAAAACACATCTCTACTACCAAGACACCACTCTGTGATACGGACCAAACTATGCAAATAGAACACTGCAGTTCATGGGTCTTGAATGCAGGACATTCATCTATTCTTGTGACCCACATTTCTTAACAGTGAAAGTCAGAAAAATGGACCGAATTCACATTAACGCCAGATTTGAAAGGAGTTCTGTTCAGAGAACATATGCTTTAAAATACTAATTGTTCCAAAAATAATAAGGCCATAGGGGTTTCAAACTATGCACTAGAAACTAATACATGCATTAATTAATGTACACAAAATTCCTCAGTGTGAGTGAGAGCAACACAGAAACAATGCTGAAAAAACTACATAGGCAGAAAAACACTTTTTTCATATTCAGGGCATTATTTGAATAGCACACATTAAACAGAGCTGCCAATAGGGGGTCAAAAGAGGAAGAGGAAAGTAAATAGTAAATAGTTACTATTTCTGTGGTCCTGTGTCAGGGAAAAGAGAATGAAATCATGCACAGACTGTCTGAGAAAATAGAATAGTTTTACACACATAAAATATTGTCATTCCTTTTAACATGCACATCGAAAAAGCACCTCTCTGGAAATCCACCCTTCAGCAGAGCAGCAGAGGGTATAATTCTTCCCAGGGTTGGAACAGGTCAATGAACTGTTCCTATAGCAATCTGCAACTGCCACTGGTCGTCATCTCCCTTTTCAATTAAGCCTGTAACAACCTGCCTGAAACAAGACATGTACATGTCATTGGATTGCTCATAAATGACAATTATTTGCTTTACCATGCCAGGGCTGGTAACAATCATCCCTTTGCATTCTTCTGCATATTTCTGCCATTCCAGTTCTTCCCACTGAAGCATGTTGGCAATCTCCTCTTCAGGCACCAGAGCTTTACTGCATCGTAACAAGTAGAGAAGAATCTGATGCATTGACAGTACTTCTTTTCCTCCATCTTAAAACCATAAATAAATAAAACACATTTCAGAGATCCACTCCAAAAGCATGAGCATAAGACACAATATGCAGAATACAAATTATTTGTATGAGCAAAATAAAATGCAAAATGCTTAAAATATGAAGGCAAATGTTTTACTGATGAATACCGCACATGCATAAACACTTGGCTAAACTAAAGCAGTAACAGTAATGGTAGCGAGAGTAACAGTTTTATCCTACTGTAAAGCTAAAGTTTCTAACTTGCCTGAAAAAACTTTTAAGTGAGCAGGCAGAACAATCAGTTACATTGTCCAGTTATATCTTCCTTTTCACAATTTTATCATTCTTTTTACAACAGTAGTTAAAAAGCCCTTAGGCGTTATGCAGCTTTTTTTAAGAACACTCAAAATTTTACAGGATACTTCTGGATGAATGTAGAAAGCTATCCCTGCACTTTAAAATCATCTGTAGTGCTTACATGCTGTAACTGCAGTAATGAAGACTAAAGAGCCTCATGCTGTCTCCTGTCACTAAATGAATCAAGGGCCTGTGAAAATTGCTAAATACTTCTGAGACTCCAGGAAAAATACACAGCAAAGGTTGCTTGTAACAAAAGAAGACAGTATAATCTGACTGGCTTCAGGTTGCCAGCTACAGATGTGAATATGCAAACAAGAAACACAAGTGATGGTTCTGACAGATCACCACTCAGAAGAAACTGACTATTCAAATTCAGTATGTCTGCTCACACAAGTAAAAAGATACTGCATGTTACTAAAAAGCTTTAATCTTGACATACGTCTCTCCAACTCCCTCCTTCAATAATAGGGTATTAATCTGTAGGTATGGAGGAATCTTCAAGTTTCATCCCCACAGAGCATGAACGTTGATTTATTTCTCTTCCACAGGAAGCAGAAACAATCTGGTTCTGCCACTGAGTATATTCTTTTTATCACTACACGCACAAAAAAGTAACGCTGAAGCCTTAGACCAATATGGGGGATGATGCCACAGCACAAGGAATATGATCCCAGGCACACTGGAAAAGCCTCGCAGAACTGCTGCATAACAGCAGCGCTATGTAACATGATGTTCTCTACAAGACACATGAAGGAATTTCAGCTGGGATTACAGCACCATCATAGAGAAAAGATGAAAGGGAATGGTGTAACCTGGCCTCTCAGAACAATTAACTCACTTAACTCCAAGAGGGAATCTTAAATGGGAAAAATATACCACAAGCCTCACTGGAAATAGAAAATACTTCTAAATAGCTACAGGGACAGATTTTTAAATGTGCAAAATTTCCCTTCAAATTAAAGGGGGACTCCATTTACTAAACTTGTTTTTCTTCGTCAGCAAACTAAATTATACCGTTATGCAAGAGGTAGCCCACATCCAACAATCACTAAAATAAAAGTGTATCCTTACCCTCTGAAGACGTGTACAGAAAGGTACAGGTTACTATAGACCATGGGTCAGAACATGCAGTATTTGGGACCTCAAATGTGTTTTTTCAGTCTTTTATTCTGTGACTATATTTATCAACATAAAAACCTATGACAATGAATACAATACAGCAACTATCTCACATGCTATGCATCTCTGGAACTCAGTACACCTGGTATGCCTAGCTCGAAGCTCAGAGCTACCCCCCAAGGCCTGTCTCTAAGTAAATCCACCCAGAAAACCTGATATCCCCAACCTCATTATTTTTAGACCACGTTGGAAAAATAAGAAAGAAAGAAAGAAAGAAAGAAAAGTAGAGGGGATAGGAAATCAGCAATTCATTTCTATCTTTACAGAGACGGTTGACGGATAAGTGGAGATCTGATGCAACAACGTATTCTTTGATTAGACATAAGACGTGTTCTGCAAACATACCTGAAGGAAATAGATTCTGACTATCTGAAAATTAAAAATCTCCAAGGATATCTCAAAAAAATAATCAATAAAAAATGAAAACTTGATTAAAAAATACCTGTCAAAAAGATGCTAAAAGGCAACTATACATGCAGAAGTATCAGAAAAAAGACATTTTAAAAAAGAGTTAGAAGGCTGAGAACCTTAAAGAAGAAGCACCACACAAGAATAACATGTTATAGAGACTTATCTCTATCACTAAACAATCCAACAGCACTGAAAGAGTTGACTTCTAAATTAAAATAAAAAAAGAAGAATCAGAATATAAAACCCTGAACAGGAAAACACCCTCAAGCTACACAAACCAGGCAGGTCAAACTTGTTCTCATCTTGTGATGAGGTCAAGTTAATCAGCCACATGTGGCTTGATAGCTTATTTCGTAAATTGCTTCAGCAAAACCAAATCAATGTTTGCTAGCAAGCCTCAGAGCTCTGCTTCTGATTGAACAGTGCTGTGTATCCGGGAAGGAACAACAATTAGAAATGTAGTCATCTAACCATCAGTACTCTCTACGGTAACGAGCGAAACCTCATTTTGCTCCAGCTATAATTAATATCCCAACTAAGTTTCAAAGCCCAGAGCAGAGAGCACCCCCAGGCCACAGCCCTCTTGATAAATATTGTTCCATGCTTCATGTGCACCCTCAGTCCAGCAACTGAAACACATCCTTCTGTCCACACAACCCTTCTGGAGTAATCACTGGCAGGACCACAGCAGGACACATTTTCAATGGAGCCATGACATTTACATCAACTGAAAGTCTGCCCTAGTATCTCAGGATGTGTTAAAGGCCTATAAAAGCTGTTCACTCAAAATGAGCTCTACACCGAAAGCTTGTCCTTGGATAGCAGGCTGCAGTTGAATTGTATTGGAATGGTGGGTTTTGTCTTTCACGATTTGCTACAAGGTCTCAGCTTGCATTAAGATAAAGAAATAATCAGAAAAACATGTGCTCAGGGGTGCCAACTGTGCTAACCCTCAAAATTGCACGTACAGATTTTTAATATAATCACACCCTGAAGAGGAGAGGGGACATGAAATAGGCGAGATTAGGTAACAGCATTCCTCAAATGCCACAGCTCCACTGCAGAGCAGGAAAAGGATAACTCAGTACTGCCTAAAATGACAACAGAAATGAAAGCTGCAAGCGAGACATAGCCTGTCCATCTGAATTCCAGTTCTGAGTAAACCATCCACACTGCCAGCAAGCGTAGAATCACAGAATATGGTGAGCTGGAAGGGACCCACAAGGACCATGGAGTCCAACTCTCAGCTCTGCACAGGAACATAACCAAGAGTCACACCATGTGCCCAAGAGTATTGCACTAAAGACTTCAGGTAGAAGCACCAGATCTCTGTGCTGACTGAACCATGTGACTTGCAATAAGAGTGGTTTTTTTTGTAGAGGTTTTTTTCAGGGGATTTTTGGAGGTTTTTTTAAAGTTTTTTAAATTTAACTTCTATAAAGCTATTTAATAGAAACATTACCTGGAAGAAATCTCACAAACCGTGGCATGAAGTGATATCTGGGACAGGAAACAGAATCATTTTCAACTGAAGGACCTTAAATCCGAAAAAAATACAGAAAATTTACGAACAGCAATGTATTTCCAAAAAAGAAAAAGAACAACTTTCCTGCAAATGCAATCAATGAATGGTGATCATATTTGGTAGGGCTTAAGTTGCAATTCGAAATGTAATAAAATGTACAGCAGAGAGGAACAAAGAGAACTTGTAGTGAAAGCTTTCACATGGACTATTTAAAATAAATCTACAGTAATTTCAAAACAAAAAGAACCTAACAAAACCCCCAGTGCTTTTATGTAAAACACTAATACAAAAAGATTGGTTTATATAATCAATTAATTATTTCACTTAAGCCTTACAGATACAAGCACTGGTTTATTAGCTCCTCCCAATCAGTGGCGTGTTTTTTGTTTACAATAACAAAGATAACAAGGAAATTTCCACGGTACTATTTTGTGGGGGTATTTTCGTTTCCTGTTCATCATATAAAGCTTTACATAAAAATAAGAACTAAACCAGTAAGTACCTAGTGTTAAAAAAGAACTATCAGAAGCAGTGATATGAAAGACAAACTGATATTAGAATATATATAGTATCACACCAAAGACTACACAAAATGTATTAAACCTCAGTACTCCTCTGCTTAACTGCAGTGAGTGCAGAGTGCATCTCCACAAAGTCAAGACACTAAGACCTACAGATACTGAAATATAATTCCTTTGATACATTCATTTTTCTTTAAGACCATGGGAAGTATCATCCATGAAATTCTCCTTTGTTGCAGTCTTCACAGAAACAAGTATTTTCATCCTGTCAAGTCAAAAACATTCAGCTCTAATGATACGTTATCCCTCCACAGCTGTCTGTATGACACTGCTTTGTAAGTTGACTGTAGAGAAATACTGTATGAGTAACTTGTTTGTTAGCTTGTAAAAAAAAGAGAATAGTTGACTTGACACTTTGGCTTCCAGAATACCATGCCTATGATACTCTGAAAGATTAAATGTACAATAATATTTACTGTTTGACTAAAAGAGCAGTTTTGGATTAAGGCAGAAATTTAGTTTATCTGTGAGAATACGGAGCCAAGTTTGTGCATTTTCATGGCTAAAGAGTTCACACTATTGAACTCTAATATATTTCATTTTCTTGAAGAATAAAGTGTAAGTTTGTCCCTCTCACATAAGGCTGCATTTACACTGCTATTTTGAGGACCCTTTCAAAGGCAAAGTTACCTTTAAGATTCCAGTCATACAGCTCCAAAATATCTTTGAATAGATACGAAGAAAACAGCTCAAGACCTCTCACACAAAAATTCTGGAAAAACAAGGAAATAAACCAAAATTATAATTATATAATACTGTAATACATATAATGCCACTCAAGTATAGTTAAACAGAACAATAAAATACCCAGTGTCTTCATATATGCCAACCATTAGATACTGGGTTTTGGAAACAATAGTGATATCTCTGTCATCATCTACTGTAACATAGCACAGTGGTCTCTTCAGAAAGCATTGTCAAAAAAGAATGGTATTGAAGACTCTTTAGCCAATGTCCAAATCAACAATTTAGGCAGAAGTTATGAATCTGCAATAACGTGCCAAGCACTAAAACCCTTTCCACCCAAGCAAGCTAAGCAGATGACATATTTCTGAGAAGTATCTTTTTCCTAACATACTCACTTTTTCCTACATACTCAAAGTTTATAAATCACCATCTGTAGTATCAGTATCACTTCCATAGCAACATATCAGTGCAACACAAATTGAGGATTATGACCTCAACAGCCAACAGAAGAGGAGAAAAAAAGACAAAAGTGGAAAAAAAGATTCTTTTCATCAAGTGGGCAAGTTGCTAGTCCAGTGAAGGAACTTATAAACCTTCCTGAACAAACAAAGTCAGGCCGGGTCAATATAAACTGTGCATGTATCATATCAGCCAAATCCAACACCATAACCTCTCTCACAAGAAATCATTAGTACAGATGGTCTGCAAGTAACACTGTAGCCATTTGACCAGAAGCCTCCAAAATGGTCACTTCCCTATTTCGCTTAGCGGCCATTTGTTGTTTCAGATCAAGATTTGCAAAAAACACAGCAGATTCCCTAACAAGAAACGATATTGCTTTGATCACATTATTCTTTATGAGGAATTTCAGGGCTGTTGCATATATTTAGATGCTGCTGAGCAACACAAAAAGAGATAACTAGAACGAAAAATGTAAATATATGTGACTAAATTAAAAAGCGATCCTGTCTTTGTAGTTAATATGCAGGGGTGTTTCTGTACCTACACATGCTGTTCCACTGCAGCAATTTACTTCGCAAACTGGCTTCACCAGGGATTAGTTTGTGATAAAAACCCCCACCACAAACAGATTATGAACTGAATGTGCTTTGTTTGTATCCACAGGAAATTTGTTTGGCAACAGCTTATATTAAGTACTGATAAGCAATCTTCAGAGCTTCAAACTTACAATTAAGTGTCAGCTCTGCCACTGACTTACATGGTCCTGGCAAACAGGTACCTCCACATATGCCTTATTTTTGTCATCCATAAGAGAAGGGTAAGGTCTACCTCAGCTTACAAATTGGAGTACCTGACATATATTGCATATAACTTAAAATGAAAGGAACCTATGGATATAAGCACCTCTTACCATTTGATTTTGATATATGATAGCCTAGGTAGATGGATTTACACTAAAACCTGTGAGTCCAAGTTCCTCCTCAGCCATTAATTCAGAACTCAACCAGTCTCTTAGAGACTTTACAAGATGGGATACTGAAGAGTTTAATCCATTAAGCACATCAAAAACTCTTAACCCACTCCGACTTTTAGACTAATTACCCTTCTTACCTCAGGCATCATCTCCTCAATAAAATGAATTGTATAGTCAATGTTAAATCTGATTACTTTACACAGAGGAATCTGGAAGGAAAAGAGAAATTCAGCATGAAAAACTATACAGCATCAAATGTATAGTTAATACAATTTCATATGCAAAGGTATTACTGTCTACTGAAAAGGGCACTTACTAAAACATCTTCTCTGGGGGATCATGTAAAGAGACAGGGACACAAGCATGTGCAAAGGAAGTACCAGTTCTAACCTCCACCTCAGTAATAACACAACGCTGACAGGAGGGATGGTAAAGGAAGGTTAAATATTGCCATCTACTGGAAATGAAATTTTCTTCAGAAGAAAAAGTAAACCTGTATCTTCTCACTTTTATATTTGGAAGTGAATTTGTTGTTGGTGATGCAACATGTCAGAGTGATACAGTGGTCTGAAAGCAAGGTGTTTTTAGCACACTGACAATTCTGTTAGCTATATGGTCTTAAAATGTGGTTTTAAGTCAAGGCAACACCACATAAGAACTCCAGGATAAACTTACAGGTTTATACCTGTTTTATCCAATAAATATTCTGAGAAGTTCATTCAACTAACTAGCAAAACAAACATCAAATTCCTTTTTTTCACTGTTGAGAAAAGGTTTGTTTGTGGTCCACAGAATGCTGAGGGGATTTCATTTTTTTCAAACGAGATTTTCAGAGGAAAAAAAGCTAAATTTGTATAAGACTACAAAAATGCCTAATTCTCCTCTACACATCTACAGCTCTTAGCAAATTTTACTATTCACTGGCCTCAAAAGCATAAAAGTCTTAGAACAATTCAGTGACCTGTGAAAGTGAAGCAACACCTAAGGTTATTTTACACTGATAAGCACACAAATAAGTATCTGAACAGTGCTGGGGTTACACTGAAAGCATGTACGTAGCAGAGGTGCAATATTCTGCTTGCATCTTCTTACAGCCCACTGTCAAATGTTTGACTATGCTGTTTACAAAAATCTGTTAATATCTGCATGATAAATTAGGAAGCTGCACCAAACAACTAAACAAAAATTGCTTTTCTTACAATTTGATACAATATTAAATGTGAATATAAAAATAAAAAAAACTTGGAAGTTAAATATACCATTTAGAATCTGAGCAGATGAAAACCTGCCACACTTAAATCACCGGGTGTTTAAAAAAAATACAGGGACTGTTTGTTTACTTCCTAAAATGTAATTTCAACTAGGAGTTGAATACTTCAGAGAAGTGCCCATGACTAAGATCTCCACGAATTAAGAGTTCTAAGCAAACGTATAGCAAAGAACAAGTGGTTGATCCTGTAAAATTGGTTTGGAATTTATACTAAGAAAATTATAATTTCTCTTATGACTGTACTAACCATTTTCCCTAATACTTGAGCTGCTCAATCATTACTCGGTAATAACAGTAGTAAGACTTAAAATAGTATGCAAAACTAAAACTTCACACTACAGAAGTTTGGTTCATGCAAAGATGTTGGTATTCAGATCTCTATTTTTGCTACCCTTTGCTAACTACTTTTTATCAAATATGTTCCAAATGTCCCTCAAACAGCATGTTTTATGTTGCCAAAAATCCTCTCATGGCAGCAAGAAACTCCTTCCAAAGGGCTTTATACCTGTTAGTAACAGGAATTGACACCAGAGTGTTGCTTTTTGTTCAACTCTGTAAAAAAGTGTTCATTTGCAGCTGATCCCTTCCCCTATTTGGAATGAGAAATACACACATGCACTTTATAGTAAGAGTAAGCTTCACTAACTACTCATATCAGACAAGAAGAGTTTTCCTTGTTCTCTGTATGTCAAAGATTTCCATAACTCTCTGCCCTCCTGTCACGCAGTAGACACAAACATTGAAAATATAAGGCGGTCTCTTTATTCTTTTGATGTGAGTAAACCAAAACTGCTCCTTTTAGCTTGTTTTCAAAGTGAAAATGTAAAGTCTTGAGACAAATCTGCCTTGAACCCCAGCGGTGAGTTAATGCTACCGGGCAGCAGTGCTTCATGCTGCCACGCCAGAGGCTGAACTCCATTTTCTCCCCGACTTGTCAACAACAGTCCCTTCCCCTGCCCACCAAAAATAAAGTGTTGTCAAATATATTATGAAAGCAAACTGTTGGGAAGAAAGTAATTTCCTCTTAGTGTTGAGAGTTCCAGTATCCTTATATCGCAGTCCTGTATTGTTGCATCCCAGTCTTGTATTGATAACCATTGTTATACTGGGTTTTGGCATTGGTGGTGTAACTAGTATTAGGTATAAAAAACGTGGAAATCAGCACACACTGATTTTTTGAGAAAACCCTGAAATAATCAAGATATCAAAAAACCTTCAAGTGTACAGAAATTAAGTATTTGTGTATTTTCTGTTCAGATTTGGCTAACTTAGCTTATATTGGAAAAGC
The DNA here is from genome assembly GCA_013396775.1 of Cephalopterus ornatus. Taxonomy (NCBI): domain Eukaryota; kingdom Metazoa; phylum Chordata; class Aves; order Passeriformes; family Cotingidae; genus Cephalopterus; species Cephalopterus ornatus. The sequence goes on along the minus strand of VZRE01013517.1, from coordinate 88,937 downwards.
AGAGCAGTCAGGTACCAGTCGTCCTTTTTTTGTGATACTTGATTTCAAACCATAAAATTTAATGCCTGTAAATACCTAGTTTTACTAAAAATCGTAATTTGCTTATTTTCTGAAGAAGTTAAACAGCAGTTAGAAAATACTGGATACATCTCAGTAAGTTTTAAGAAGAGAGAAGATCCTTTAGAGTCAATCTCTGAAAAAGTTAATTTGTCACTTAAAAGGAAAACCTCTGTTGTGCTGTTGCTAGCTTTTTAAACTTTGACAACTTAACAAACCTACTCTTTCAACTTAAATCCAATTAGCAGTTTTAACAAGTTATTCCATGGTTTAATTCACTTCCAAACTGTGAAACACCTAAAAACATTACTTTGATGCACATCACAGCCTCAGTCACAGTTTGAAGATGCTGGTTACCACAGTTAGTCAAGACAAAACCCGAGACTCATTAGCAGAAATGTCTTTCCCCTGTCCACAGTGCCGGCAAAATGTTTGTAACATACATGTATTGTTGTTTTAGAGAAGTTCTGCTTCAGGGTAGAAATAGCATACATTCTAAACAAACCCCAAGATGTAGCAATGAACATACTTACGTTTGTTAGTGGGGCATGTGCAAACATTGAGAACCCTTCAAAGATATATTCATGGTCATCATACTCAATAACAGTAGGTCTGTCTGTCTTAAAAAAGCAAACAAAACCACCACAGAGTAAGCAAGAAGCAGTACTACTTTTATCAGTGAAAACAGAATTAGAGTTCTAGTTAGAATTATTTATGAAGTACTTACTAAGAAGTTTGTGGGAGGCGACACAGTAATTCGGTAGTGGTATAGTCTTCCAGCATTATTGGTCATGGGGCGACACGGTTTAATAGGCTTAAAGAAAGAGATAAGTAGAACTATATGTAGAGTCAAGGCAAATTTAGATTAAAAGAGAGAATAAAGCATTTCTAATAGCCATGAAATACGAATTAAGAAAAATTAAATAAAAGCAGGTAGTCATAATTAAGCATTCTAGGAAGAGGGAAAGTGTTGCCTTATCTACACTTTCATTTTCCAAAGTATTTTTAATGCTACTCAAAAGCAAAGAAAGGTGAAAAACATTGCTGTATTTTTTTCATTTTCCATTTGACTCTCCATTTTTCTTACACACCGCAGTTAGTTGTTTACATATCAGGCTAATTTCCTCTTCTGTACAAATCTGTTTCAGAAAATGTATTTTTAAAAGTTTACGGAGGAACCTGGGCCTCACATGGTAAGGTCTCAAGGTACATTATCAAAACAGACAGGTATCAGCTGATCTGCTTGGGGCAAATCTGAGACCTCAAGAGAAGAGACTACTCTATCACCACAGAGGCAGATCTCGTAATCCCACTCCGCTTCCCAAGTTGTAATGCCTGACTATAAGGTAACAATGGTAGGCAGCTCTCCATGCACTCCAGGGCAACACCAGACACCTGAGATTCATGTTTTCTTACTTTTTCTGAAGCAGGTCTGTGTAAAGACCTAAAACTCCTCAACAGTCAGACAAAAACCATTTTTCATATGCCCTATGTCCATTTTGTTGCAGTTTGGAGGCTGCCACCAGCCTGTTCAGAATACATCTGTCTGCATAAGAAAACAAAAAATAAAACCACTGCCGTGAGCAGGGTACTACTTTAAACAGTGCTACAAAAGTTAGCCTGATGGCAATGGCAAGACAGCTACACCACTTGGCTGCTCTGGACACTTGGCAAAACCCATCCAGTAAGCAGGGTGATTACACAGGCTGTTCAACCCCAAAATAAACTTCTCACTGCTGCAACACAACAGTTACACACCAGCTAATTTAAACCTAGGCAGTTTCGTCTGCAGGACAATGTAAAAATCAGTACATCCTGGAGGTTTTCTGAAACCTTAGATTTCCAGATGGCCTTGCTCCAGGGAGCAGCTGCCTTCATGCAACAAGTTTTATTTTTATATATATATGTTTATTTTTTTTCTCCTAAGTTTTAGCCCTCCTTCTCTGTAAGAAAAACACTAAAGATAATGTGTTGAGGAACTGATCCTGAACTAGAGTGATTTCTAGTAAGCTTCAGATTAAAGCCATTTTTCCAAACTCGATAATTTCACAGAAACATGCATAACTCCTTTAGCTGCAGAGAAAAGACTGTTTCAGTAAATATACGTAAGAAGGCCTACTGAAAAATGAATTCTTCAAGAAAAAGCACAACGACAAATTGTAAAATCTACATGCTAAGGCAAGAACACCTTCTGACAATCTTTGTGCTCCTTTCAACAGAAGAATTACTATTTAGTTTTCCTTTTAAACTAATCACTTCACAAAGCAGGCCCTTCACAACATACTCATACACCTGAAGATAGTAGAACTTAAATCACAAAATCTTTTTTATTAAAGCAACTGTGTTTCACAAACTTGAAAAAACTCCAAACAAACACAGAACCAAACAAACACAGGCAAGTTTTCCATAGTTTTCAGGAGGATTTCATTACCAGTACGGCATTTTAAATATGAGGTTACACAACTAAGTGATTTAGAGTTGCACAAGAGTTTTTTACTTAGCTTGTAAATCATGGGGAAAAAACTCAAATCAACCCAAGTAGGAATTTACAGCAGCAAGTTTGTATTCATAATTGCAATTCTTAGAATTACTAATACCTCTTCACCAGGATAAATGCCATGTCTTATTCCCGTTCGTCGAGCTTTAGCACTGCACTTGCACAAAGGTCCATCATTCATCTGTCAAAAACAAAATAGGATTCTGTTTTCTTGAAAGTGGTTTTGGAAAAGTATGTTAGTTTTAATGCCCAGAGTGCTGATGCTTCTAAAAGCCTGTCATGCTTAGATTAAGTGGATGTTCCTAAGCCAATAAAACTGAAAACAGTATAGACTAATGTAAAAGAACTGCACGCTAGCATTAGAACTTTATCACTGTTTCAGAAGCAGAAGATGGAAACCAACACTCTCAGCAGAATTCTACCTCCCTGCTACCTCTTTTCCATTTCCTATACATACAAACAGCACACTGCCTGTCTAAAATAAAATTCAAGTCCTAAACATGCATGTGCCAATATTTACATGCTGAAATCTCAACATTGAAACAGTTCCACTAAACTCACTGACAGAAAATCCATCTCCAGTTAATGGCTCTGCCATGGGACAAGGCACACCATTTGAGTATTTTACTTGGTACTTTAAAGAACTAATGGGAACACTCCAAATCCAACCTGTGAAAAGATCAGTAAAAAAGATAAAGGGGGAAAAATACCACTTCAGTATTCTGTATGGGTGCATCAAGTAGCTATACCAAAAAAGGCCAATGCACACATTATAAAGCTAGTGTCTTTCTCTTTGCTTTTATGACCAAGATCAATGCAGACTATCAATTACTGCAACACCCTAAAGCTTTCTGCTCTTAACACTATGCTCGTTGCAGAAATACAACCAAAGATGCCCAGAACCAAACCAGAGAAACAAATTAAGTTCCCAACCCCAGGTTTTAATCAAAGTTTGAATCTAAGAACTTGAATTTTTTTCAACTTAGGGAAAAAAAAGCCAATAACCTTGCAATGCAATACAAAAACCAGCAGAACTTTTCATGCTTTTACAAGCAGTCTGAAAACATAAACATCACCCATAGTGGGGCTAAATAACATCGCACAATAGATATAATGTGAAGACACCACCGGAAGCAAGAACCAGCAAACTGCTGTTAATGTTAGTTTTGGGCAGTTAGGATAGGGATGGAACTTTTTAGTTCTGATGTTAATTCTCTGAATGTTCACCTCAGTTTAGTTTCTAAAGACAGGTACGTACAAAGGAACGTAGGAAGTAGGACACTTCTCTACTTCTTCAACAACTTAAGTCACACATTCTTAACAATGGAGTGACATGAGAGCTTGTTCACGCATTTTTTCCTCGGCACTCTGAGACCCTTGAGGAAAGTACAGGCTCAAAGAAAGTGAAGCATACTTACAGGTAAAAGCATACTTCCTCACTGTCTCATCCACAAAAGAGAAGAGAGTTAAAAATGCAGTCAACAGCTCATCAGTCCTCCAAAACTAAAGGTCTACAGAGGCTATTTAAATAATCATCACTTATTTTCAAAAATCTCATCCTTAATTCTTAGAATTGTTCAGCACTAATACCGCCTCTGTTATATTACATGCACAGACCAAAGTTGAGAGACATATGAAGTACTTGTAAAGGCCAGGACTTGAGAAGCAAGTCAGATACATATATACCTTGTCCCTCATGACACTGCTCATGCAAGAAAACACAGAAGAGCAATCATGAAGTAATGATAAAATGATGGTGAAAGATCACAAATTTACACAGGCAATGCCTTCTAACTTTCTCTGACCAACAGGGCAGCAAAACCAAGCAGATAATGCTTGTAAAGGAAAAGGCCATTGTGGTGGCTTTGCATTTAACAGTTTATTTTCTGGCAACTGTCAGCATTGCAAAATGACAAACAAATTTCTCAGATTGAAGGGTTGGGAAGATGCATCCTACATATCTAGTTCTATGCTAGATAGTGTACTTGTACAAGTCAGTGCATTCCTGTTTTATTTTGTCGTAGCTAGAAAGCATTTTGGCATACCAGATAAATACCTATGCAAATTTCAAATGTTTTCAAATAAGATCTACTCAGAAGTAATACAGCACTGACAAGCTCACCATGATCCAATTTCAGCCCTTTCAAGAAAGATGAAGAGGTAATCTCAAGAAAGTTTTTGGGAAAGAGTTTTTGAGCAGGAAATTCATATACTGAACACTCCTGAATCCATTCATTCTACAGTTATTCCACTTTTTTTTTAGCTAATATTCTGCGTAGAACATTACTTTGAAGTGTGCCCAAGAGCTACGCAATTTTTATAGTTAAATATCTAAACAGTTCGCTAATTTTGTTTTCCATACAAATAAAAACAGCTAGCTATGCTCAATCAATTTTTTTTTAACTAGAAGCATAAATATGAATCTGTAATAGAATATTCAACAGACCTTTGCATTACCACAGTGGCAATGTGCATTGCAGCATCTCTTCACATTATGATTTGCTGCACGCTAAACTCATGCATCACACAAAGTGCCAGAAAAATAAACTTACTGAGATGCCAGTTGACAATGAGAGAATAGACTGTAAAATATTTAAGTAAGAAAGATGAAGATGGTGAATTTGCAAACAAAAGCTAGTCTTCTGTGCAGTGTTCAAAACAACACTTCATGAGTTCAGCAATTACATTTAATGAGAACTAGAATCTCCATGCAATTACAAAAGAAGCACTACACAAGAAATTAGAAGCATTAACTGCATATTTAAAACATTATTTATCATTACAAACTGAGAGCTTTAAGGTGAAAAATTTGTAAAGGACATAAACATGTTGCCTTTTCTCCATCACAGAATTTATTTGTGTACCTTTATCTCAAGGTTAAGAGGACAATATTAGCACACTGTTAGCAATTCAGGTTTTATTAACGCTGGAACCATACTCTTGAAATCAAAAGCGAAGTGCTTTGAAGAAGATGAGAGAGAAAAGGAAAAAGGGGGTAAAGAAAGCATTTTGAAATAGATGTCACCTGGCATGCTTGACAACAAGGCAGAATTTTCAGTCTATGGGGAGAATGACTTTTGGACACACAGCACTTTTTCCTCTCACCGTACCTGTCCTGGATCGTTGTACCACAGCTCTTCATGGAGACGATCAGGGTGTGCTTTTTTACGCTTAATTTCTGCAATGACGTCAATAACATCTGAATCCGAACTGCTAGAGCAGCTGCTGTCATCTTCAGAGTCACACTCTGACTCACTGGAGCTCTCTGGTTCACACAGAAGAAATAAAGACAGCTGAAAAACACTTACACATGCTCTCTTCTCTGTAGCAATGCACTCTCTAACATGACATATCTAACCGTGGCATACTCAAAGTTAAAGTTGTGCATGACACTCGCACTAAGAAAAAGATGGACAGCAACTGCATTTTTAATTAAAAATGACAGCAAATGCTATAGATATTAAACACCTATAACAAGGGCACCTGTTGCACACACGGGAGAATGCTGCTTGGCTGCCCACAAGCACCACTAATCAGTTACAGAAAACCAGTTTCAGTTACTTGGTGTTAAAGATTTTAGAGCTATAACCAACACAAGTATTACTGTAGCACAAACTAAGCAGAACCTCATCTTTAGAAGTTAATTCTTCTTGCTATGAGCAAAATGCTTATGTCTAGTTTTATTTTACCTAAAAATGGTCCTGTCTGTAGCAGGATATTGTCTATTTAAGCATTTTTGAAACAACACATATGTATAGAATTACTATAGAACGTGTACTGTCAGACTCATTTTTCAAAATCAATTCTTTCTAATAAATCCATTAACACATACTAGAAACCACAGGCAAGAAGAAAACCTGGAACTACTAGCTGAGTGAATCCAGTCTTAAATTTCATGGAAGTCCTGTTCTGTGAGTTTTTCTCCTTACCTTTTTCTATTTTTAGACATTTTTCTCTTTTTTAAATAAAATGATTTTTCTGGTGTATTAAAAGGGACAACAATGCTAAAGAAAAAGAAAAAAGATGGTTTCACAATATCTCCTGTGTTGGAAGGGACCAACAAGGATCCTTGAGTCTAGCTCCTGACCCCGCACAGGATAACCCCAAGAATCACATATGCCTGAGAGCATTCTTGAACTCTGGCAGGCTTGGTGCTTAGACTATCTCCTTTGTGATGTTGTCAAAGTAATTTTAGTAAGTGTTTGGAATTGCTATTAGAAAAAACACGCACACAAAAATCCCAGAGCTTGATCTCGCATATCTCTAATCTCCTGTGGTACTTTGAAGCAATTCCCTTTCTTACGCGTATAATTTTAGTCACTCATTTCCACTGATCTCCTCAGCTCCAATTTAAATAAATGCTTTCATAGCCAACATATATACCAGGATGCAAGAAGGGCTTATTATTCTTGCAATAAAACGCAACATTTCTTCCATTTCTAAGTTTTGACTTGAGAAAAAATATATTACTATAGTTAGCGCTTTGAAATACTATGAAACTATGGTTTAAAATACACATACTTACTGAATATAAGACCCTCCTTAGTTAAAAGAAAAAGGAGAAAGAAAAAATGAGAGAATATCACTAGTAAAATATTTCTTTTTTTTTTTTTAAGATGTATTTTTACACAGTTCATAATTTGGCACAAAGTGTTATTAAAATCTGTCCTTGGAATGTGTGGCTATATATGCTCCGCTCAAATTGAGTTTTCTCTAAATGTGTGCCCACCTGTATTACAACAAATCTTCACAAAGACTTACATTTTAAAAGTTCTCTGATATACAACTGGTTATTGTTTAAGCCTAATTTCAGGTGCAGAATGAGCACAGGACCTGTGAGACTAAGTCGGAGTTCTGAAAGACCAATGCAGAATTTCTGGATTTCACATACTGAAACCACAGATTCATAGAATGATTTGAGTTGGAAGGGAGCTTAAAGATCATCTAGTTCCAACCCCTCTGCCATGGGCAGGGACACCTCCCACTAGATCAGTTTGCTCAATGCTCCACTCAAGCTGGCCTTGAACACTGCCAGGGATGGGACATTCACAATTTCTCTGGGCAGCCTGTTCCAGTGCCTCACCACCTTCACAGTAAAGAATTTCTTCCGTAATCAGCCTTTCATGATCTGAGTGTTCCTGGAGTGCATGCTATCTCACTACAATACACAATTACTGCTAACACGAGGCAGATCAGAGGCAGCATTTACTGAAGTACAAAATAAGACAAACTACTAGACCGTATTAGAAGCATGGCTGTAGGAGAAGCTGGCACAGACACCAAGTCATCCCAGAGGACCAGTTAAGACACAAGAGCTTTCAGGTCCTCCAGAAAGACTGGAAAAAGAAACACAAAGAAATTGCTCTTGGCCCAATCATATCTGGAGCAGCAGACTTTCTTCCTGCAGAGATCTGAGGAAGTGAGGGCTTTACACAGGTATGTTGAAGGTAGAAGTTTTGTCCTTGATTCATCCACATGAAGAAACACCTCCTAAAACCCCCTACAGTTAACTTTGCTAGTGATTCTTGAATTAATTCAAATATATGCAAATTTTCTGTTAAAAAAAATGTTTCCTTTACAAAAGTGAACTCGTATTTTATTTCATCAGTGTTTATTTTTTTCTCATCTTGACCGTATCCTTTTATACCATCAGCATGTAATCAACTATGCCATTATGTCTGTATTTCAACTTTAAAAATTACATATAAAAAATTCTAAAGAGTTATTAAGCTGAGATATGAGAGTATGAAGCAGCTTATCTGGCAAACACAATGCATCAGTTAAGAAGCAAACCCAACAGAGTATCTAAATTACTGTGCCTACAAATTTCCTGAACTAAAGCAAATTACTAAAAACACACTATGAAACACTGAAACGCTGGAAGCATGAAAGGAATAGCTAACAGTTCTCACAAAACTAAATAAGAAAAATAGCTTTCACTGACTTCTGAGTAGACAAATTGCCATAAAAATCTATGCCCCGCTAATTCAACCACTATTTCCCCAATAAGTGATGCTGCCAGCAGATATATTTCACTGCAAGAAGATCCATATGGGTGGTACATGACAATGCAGATGAAGTATGTTATGTAAACAGATGCATAAGTCTGATCATAGTAAGCAGAGCTGCACAACAAAAATACAATCCAGAAAAAAGACTCTGTGAGATAAAAAGCAGACCTATGAGTTTATTACTACTACTCCTTCTTACTTTTTTAAAAAAAAAAGACCAGGAGCTCCTCAAAGCCTCTCTGGACTATCTGATCATGCTCAAGGTGCTTTTATGCCATGGAAGAAACTAGCATATGGTAGTGTTGGATACTCTCCATTTTCCCCTAGGCTTTCTGGGTATAGAATCTATCTCTACTTCAGTCAAAAGCTAGAGGAAAACTCCCATGAATATGCAACACAAAGGAGGGATTTTAAAAACAAAGATTAACCTACCAACATTAATAAATCCACACAGCTACCAAAACAGGTTAACTAGAGATTACTCCGTTTCTCCAGAGCTTTGTTATCATTTCAGCCTACCTAAATCTTCATCCAGCTTAGTCTTTGGTGGCTCCCATGGTGGCCTGGCTGCTTTGGCCTTTGCCTGTCGCTTTCCTAACTCCTCATCAAATCTTTCATACAGATCTCGGAGTTTGCTTGTTCCTACCACAGTAGAGTCCCCCTGTCAATAAAAAAAATCAGAACAACAACAAAACAAAACAATACAGTGTTGAAATAACACATAAACACAACATGTACCAGCATTTCTGAAGAAAAGCAAGAGGGGTGGGTAGACAGATCTATGTAGTTCAATGAAACATGGAAATACCTATTAAGGTTTTAGCATACCATTACATTGCTTCTCCAGGTGAACTAGCAGGGAAATTACCTCCTTTGCTAGTATAACATTTCTCCAAGGTTGTGGGAATATGTGGTGCTTGAGGTATCTTTGCTCAGATAAAGGTATAATGGGGGGGAAAAAAAAAATCTTTCCGTCCCGGAGACAAAAAAAAAGTAGCCCTGTTCCATGTACCACCAATCTGAATACCAACAGACAGAAGAAACTGATGAAAATAGAGAACAGCACCAACATATAAAGCCCCTAACAGGGTTAAAAGACTAAGATGACTGGGAGGAGAGAAGAATTAAATGACACAAAACATGATCCTGCTGAAGAGTTCATATTAATAAAGTAATCAAATAATCAATAATGGACTGTGTACAGTAATTTTAAAGTTCTCACAAACATACCACTTGATCCATGGGATCATTGGAATAATAGCTTTCAGAATGGGTACAGCGAACCCAGACTGGCTTAAGTAATTCCTCATCTTCCTCTTCATTTTTTTCAGATGCATTCTCCTCTGATTCTTTGTCTTTGACAGCAGTATAACTTTTCTCTTTGCTGGAGCTCTGGTTCTCAGACCACCTTTCTCTGTCCTCCTCCCATCGGGGTCTCTTTCTCTCTCTGCTTGGAGATCGGCTTAGTGGGAGAAGCAAACAAAAGCAATTCTCTTTATTATTTTAACAGTCACAGTTTTATAATGAAAAACAATTTGCTTCAGATCAGTACATCATTCTATCATATAAATTGCAGCAAAATTCAGTTGCCTTTCCTGCTTTTAACTTGCAGTTGTAGTTCTGATGTACTATAAAAATGACTTAAATTTGAAGTGCTTTTTTATTTTAAATCTTAGTCAAGAATAATATATAATAACAATAATATATATGAAAATATATATGCTATCTTAGATTAAAATTCTTACTAGCATTCTAGGTGAATTTGTTTTAATTTTGTTCCAAAGTTAGAAACTTATCAGTAAAAACTAAAAGTCACATCACTCACTACTGAAAGTTACATTAAGAAGTTTTAAAACATAGCTCACAAAACATTTGCGTGACAAAATACTTAAGGTTTTATTAGAAGGATTATACAGATGCAACACTTCTGTTACTCTAACACTCTGACATCCCTGTGAACAACACATTTGTGACAGTCCTTATGTATTGCAAGAGTAATGCTTTCAAAAGATGAATTAGGAAAAATACCTACTATTTTTTTCATCTCTTCTACCTACAAAACCAATAATGTTGCACTGATTTCAGCTATCCAGCATTCAGAAGGAGCATCAATATAGGAAAATTCCCTAAAAGATAATCTAAAGATAGAATGACTTTAAATAATTTTGATACTTTACAGACTGGAAGGAGAAGTAAGAGGAAGTCTTTAGGACACAGCAGTGAAAGTCTTTCTCTAGAGATAAATCCTGTTTCTAACTCTACAAGGTCTTGAGATAGCTGACATTTGCATGTGTAAGTAGATGGTTATAAATTTAAGACACACAGGTTTTCTGAATTTCAAACCAGGCACATATGCATACACAAAACTTCACAAGTGGATGCACAGAGCCTCAAATACTCAAGAGATCATATGCACCCTCCCTTACCTTCCTGCTCTCTTGTAATCTTTTTTGTAGGATCTGTCTGGTGATGGTGATCTTCTGCTGTCACGGTGCCTATGCCTCTCCCTCTCCCGCTCCCTTAGAAAGTACAAAAAATAAGTTAAATGAAAAATCTGGAATTTCACACATTCCACACCTGAAACGAGCACAAAAGCAGCCTGAGATCATGTTATGCAAAATGATATCCACATGCTGACTTCTAAAAACCCAGATATTCGTAATGCTGACATCCAAGAAATTTGCAAAAGACAGTCACCTATCCATCTTCTCTGCCTTTTTCATAAAGCCATCTATCTCAATATGACAGTTAATTCATACCATGCAGAGGCAAATTCTATGAATTCACTACAGGACTTGTTACCATTCTTCCTCTTCTCCCATAACAAATGGAAAAGGATAAGATACTGTATCTTTAACCATTCTGAAGCCTCAGGGAAGGGACAAAAAAACCTATCCCATGCACAACAGCTCTGTAAGCACAGCAGTCATTCAAGTGTTTGAGGCAAGCACTCTCTTCTTTACAGCCAACTCAAGCACACACAAAAAAAAGGACAGATACAGACAATCTGCACAATGCCGAAACTATGACTCTCATCTACAAGACTCAGCTTGCACATATGCATAAAGTATTTGATAACACAAACATACTTCTGGGGCAAAAGAGCTTTAAATTAACTGAAGGCTTGCGGAAGGGTGGCTGGAAAGCTGCCTGGTGGAACAGGAGATGAGGATATTGGTCACAGCCAGCTGAACGTGAGCCAGCAGTGGGCCCAGGTGCCCAAGAAGGCCAATGGCATCTTGGCTAGTATTATAAATAGTGTGGCCAGCAGGACTGGGGCAGTGACTATCCCTCCCATACCCAGCACTGGTGATGCCACATCTTGAGTCCTGTGTCCAGTTTTGAGCCTCTCACTATAAGAAAGACATTGAGGAGCTGCAGCATGTTCAGAGCAGGGCAACAGAGCTGGTGAAGGGTCTGGAGTACAAGTCACATGAGGAGTGGCTGAGGGAGGTGGAGTTGCTTAGCCTGAAGAAAAGGAGGCTCAGGGAGGATCTTATTGCTCTCTACAGCTACCTCACAGCAGGTTACAGTAAGGTGGGGGTCAGTCTCTTCTCCCAGGTAACAAGTGACAGAATGAAAGGAAACAACCTCAAGTTGCAGTAGAGATTTCATTTGGATATTAGCAAAAATTTCTCCACTAAAGGGTTGCCAAACACTGGAACAGGCTTCCCAGGGAAGTGGTGGTATCACCAGCCCTGAAGGCGTTTAAAGAGATGTAGATGTGGCACTTAGCAACACAGTTAAGTGGTGGAGTTGGCAGCATTAGGTAAAAGGTTGGACTTGATGACCTTAAGGATGTTTTCCAAGCTAAATGATTCTGTGAAATTATTTTATACGTTAGGCAGGAAAGATCACACAGGCAGTTTTCATACTCTGCTAACAGCTGACAACTTGTTAGTTCCACGCAACTGTGGATCTACTGTGGGACAGAAACTTCATGATAAATCCCAAAATAAGCAGTGCACAGTCATCCATCTGAATGGTGTTGACACAGCCTACAGTTATCCCATTTCCTTTAACAGGTTTATGGTAATGTTCACTTCAGTCCTCTCTTCAGATCACAGGCTGGCTTGCTAAGGTCTTCATCCTGAACAGAATCACACAGGCAGGTCTTTTCATCAGACCCGAGTACTGGCTACCTCCTGAGCTAGACGGAAAAACAAGGTTGAGGGAAGAACATTGACGCAAATAAATACTATGGGGCAATGATGACATCTCTCCCCCTGCAGGCGGAAAATACCTCAAGTTACCTGTTTCGCTCATAACTTCTGTGATGAGGCGATATCCTTCCTCTGTCATAATCTGTCCGGTGCCGACTGCTCTCCTGCCTCCTCCTATCTGGACTCCGGCCTCGATCCCGACGATCCCCATGGTTAGCGGACCGATGCCTGTCCCCATGGATGTGACCATGTTCACGATGTCGGTGCTCATCGTAGTGCTTGCTCCTGTCTGGAGACCGGCGATCACTTTGAGGCTTCTCTCCCTGGTACTGACCCGTGTGCCGAAAATGGCTGCTGCCGCCACTGCTGTTGGCAGTGCTGCTCTGGAAGGAGCCAGAGTTGTGCTGATAGCTGTTGAAGCTAGGTGGTGGGAATGACTGCTGGGAGTATCCCGTGGAGTACACAGGCTGGTAGTTGACTTGCTGTGGCATGACTGGAGGGGGAGGAGGGTGCGGTACTGTGGGAGGAGGCATCATGTAAGGAAAGGTGCTTTGTCCAGCAGGAGTTCCTGGCACAGGAGTGTTGCTAGGATTTGGCACTGGTGGCGGAGCAGGAGGGAAACATGGAGGCACTGGGAAGCTCTGCCTCATCTGATGGTTTGGAAATGCTGGCCTCATGGGACATTGGCTGATGGGATTTTGTGTGGAAGGGGGCACTGGAGGAGGATAGGGCACAAAGTCTGGCCTGGGAGGCATGTAACCAGTGGCTGGAGGGTTTGAATAGGTTGTTGGAGGGGCAGTTTGCTGGTCATACTGGTACTGTACAGAGGGCTGCTGTGGGTGAAGCTGCCGTAGGTTCTGAGGGCGGTAGGTCTGTGTTGAAGTTCTTGCTCCTGGTCCCCCCTGACCACGGGGACATCCTCGTCCAGAATGGAAAGACATGGCTCACCTTTAATGAAGAAAGTAAAAGTCCAGTGTCACACATTTTTTGTAAGATGTCCTTACTGCATTTGCAGGAACTAATCCTAAAATGCTGAAACTATAATTTCTGTAGTTTCCTTTAACAGAAGGAGTAAACAATGTCCACCGATTTTCATTGGGAGCTTTGTGCTCCTCAGATCTCTAGTACAGATCATTTATGTCCCTTTGATTCCTTTAAGTCTCTAATCCATGAATGCACTCTACTGTCTTTAAACCAAAGCTGGACCATGCCTTCTGCTTTAGGGCAATGTTAATTTCAAAAAATTATTATATACTGGTCAAGGATTCAAGCACCTCTACTAGTACTTAGAAACTTTGACATAAAAATCTCAGATACCCCACACCAAAGAAACCACTCATTATTAATAACTGTAGTTGTCATCCAAACTTGCATAAAAAGGAGTTCTTGTAGAACACAATTCTAAACTTTGGGCAGAATGACATGACTAACACTCTATTGCAAGTTACTTGGTCCAACAAATCACGTAAATTTTAAATTGAGTCCCCGATTTACTAAAAGACTGAATTCAACAGACCCTTCAAAAAATTTTAAGTGAGGTAGGTATAGTTTTGTGGAATGAGAACCTTACAGGTTACAGAAAACAATTTTGTGTAGACTGTGCTATTCCTTCATTTTCACTGAAATAACCTCAGCTGCCTTCTTGGCCCTGTTACCTTTCAGCAATTGTCACTGCTTCAAGTAGGCTTAAGTGTTGCTCAAAGCTACGCATGTATTTAAGGTATTGTATTAATGCTTATAAATGAAAACCACTATGCTTCATCAGTTAAATTGATTCTTTAATTACAAAGTTAAGTTTCATAAACTGAAAAAAAGGGAAAAAACCCCACTTTATGGCTGGACTAGAGGGAGAGGGAAAATATCAGATGAGCAGCCACAGAACTCAAATCCTGTTTTCCATGAAGGGAAAGCAGAGAAAGAAAGGGAAGACATACAAATAATTGGAAAGATCACCAGAAACAGAAAGCAAAGCCTCCCTTTTAATGAGGCTTTCCTGATGGTGAAGTACATGCACAGAATATTCTCCCACCTGCTATAGTGCAACATGGCCAACCTGGACTGCTCAGAGCACTACTCTCAGCTACATTCCGGTGCCACTGCAGCCAAAGATGTAGCTCTTGCTGAGAGAAAGCACACAACTTGTGGTGAACTGCAGGAGAAAGGAAAAGAAACAGAGGGGAAAAGGACTGACATCAAAGAGGAGGAATCAAGAGGACCCTAAGACTCTCCTTACACACGCAGGGCTTAGTGGAAGCCTCTGGAACTGGTGGCAGTGGTATTCATTCCCTCTCCAGAACAACCAAAGGCCAAAGTAAGTGAGAATCCCACATTTCTAGGAAGTAGCAGCCACAATGGTATAAAGTCACTTGTTCCTTCCAGTCAGCCTGTGCCTGCTCAGTACCCTCCAACTTTGTAAAGGCTCTCAAAAAAAAAAAAAACAACAGGAGAGAAAAAAAAAAGTCAATGTCCGTTATTTTGTACGGCAATAGAGCAACCTTTTGTTATTAATAAAATTCATTACATACTGAATCAGTTTTGCTTTAGTTCTCTTATCATGCTCTTACACAGTTCAACCTTGTAACAGTAAACTGTTTCAGACGTTGCTAACATTTACATGCATAGTTTATTTAAACAGGGTAAGCTAAGCTCTTAATTAAAGCAAAGGTCACTGTACCACAGTGCCAAGCAACAGGACAAGAAGGAATGGACAGAAACTGATGCACGGGAACACGAGGAAGAACTTTTCTACTGTGCAGTGACCGAGCACTGGAATGGATCGCCCACAACCACAACTGCTTGCGGAACCTCCACCACTGGAGATATTCAAGAACCATCTGGACGCAATCCTGTGCCATGTGCTCTAGGACGACCCTGCTTGAGCAGGGAGGTTGGACCGGATGACCCACTGGGATGCGTTCCAAGCCGACCCGCGCCGTGACTCTGTGACACCCGGCCTC
>VZRE01013517.1:0-72764 GCA_013396775.1 Cephalopterus ornatus | reverse complement strand
GCTGCCGTGGGATGGGCCGTCCCTCCGGTGGTGCATGGGGACCGGCTTCGTTCGTTCGTTCGCTTGTTTGTTTGTTTGTTTGTTTGTTTGTTTGTTTGTCGGCCGCGCGGTCTGGCTGGTGGATCCCCTGTGCTGGCTTCCCGGGGGGATGCGCTTTCCCGCCATGTATCCGGGTTCTGCCCGCTCCAGGCGCTTCTTTGGGAACAGCCCTGCGCTCTATAGCCATGCACAAACACTAAAACTGCCTTCCCTTCCACTGCTGATACATAAATGAAGTTCAGGGCCCAAGAGACTTTCCCATTCACCAATTAAGTTAATTATTGCCATGATCGGATTTTGACATCTTTTTAAGCAATTATTGCTGACTTTTTTTTCTCCTTTGGGTCTTTGCTATAGTTAAAAAGAAATTATACCCACATTACACTACTGTTATAATTTGCTGGCCATTAGAGCAGTACTTGGAAACTCAACCCAACCTAGTGTCTGACAGCAGGTGTAATCGCATCCCAACAAGCGGATTGACTGCCACTTGATGAGAAATGTTAAATGTGGACCTTTCCTTTTTAGTTAAGTCATTGAAAAAGGGAGTGAAGAAGGAATTGCTTTTGAACTGCTGTTTCTGGTTTCTCATGGGGGTTTTTTTATAGTAGCGTAAGTTGAGGCCTTCATTCTAAGTAACAGATTATTTGCTAACAGGAAGTTTTAGTGTAAAGTCCATTACAGAAAATAATGATATGAAATTGTAAATAAATGGTTTAATGCAGTTCATTTTTACTAAGACTTGCTGAGATGCATCATGCACTGATTAATAATAAACAGCTGGCATAAAGGAAATTTTGTACTTGATTGCAAGGTTAGAGACCTCAGTCTCTTGTGTCTCTTGCAACCTGTTACACTTACCTGAGTGAAGTTTCAATTTTAATTGCAAAGATTGTAGGTTTTTCAGGTAGGCTGGACTATTTCTTTTTTTGAAAGAAGTAAAGGTCATGGATCAGGGAATCCTTGTTATTTTTAACCTTGTTTTATCTACTGTTGCAATAGTATGCATATGTTTTATGGTTATACCTATGCAGTATGCAGGACGTGTCATCTTAATCAGTTTTGTGCAAGAAAAGTAGCTCAAGTTGTAAGGTAGAGGTCACATGTAATTTTTGTTGCTTCATTACAGTCTTCACGTTCTCTGTACGATAGGGCTGTGATTCACATTCCCTGTTGGATTTACTCTGACAGCCAAGGCAGTTGATGTCCCCTAACTGTGAGAGAGACTCCGTGTACTGCAGTTCGGTGTAAGAGGTATCATGAACTAGCCATCAGTTTTCTCATTTTTACCACCCTGTGTTGTTGCAGTTCAGTGGTTTTGTATGCTATAAATTGGTTAGTTGCCTCATCTTCTGTTTGTTAGTTAGTTACCTCATCTTCTGTTTTCGCACCTCTTGAGTGGAGACCTTCAGCAGGGGATAAGGTTGGAGAGTTGAGAAAGGTAGTATCTTTATTGCAGCTACTAAATCATTAGGAATTAATTTTTCAAGATGAATAGGTTTAATGATCAGCTGAAGTTTAAATTGTGGTGGGGTCAGTTTTCATTCTATATCAGTTAACTTATAAACTTCAAGTAACAAAACGTTTTTATCTTCACAGCACCCATGCATGGTGAGGAATGCATGGGGAAGGAAATACAGGGTCAATGTTTTGCAGAAGAGGAAAGGCATTCCTGGAATGTAGTTGTAAGTGAAAAAAAAAAGCCTTAGGAATTGAGCTGAGTCAATAGTGAGAAGCTACTGCAAACAAGACTTCCTATAAAGAAGCAGAAGAGGAGTGAGGCTGTGATTCTTTAGCAGTTTCTCGTGTGGAATGCTTGGGCTTGTAATGATTACAGTTCATGAGTTGTCTTGCCTCTGGAGTTATTTCCGCTTTGTATTGTTTTCTGTCTCCTCCCTCTAATCCAAATTCTAAAGGAATAAGAGGGGGACTAGTAGTTTTGCTGTTAAAGTTCTTGCATTTTTCAGCCTACTGGTTATCATTAAAATGTTTTTATTCATGATGCTTTAGGTGCTGCCTTTCATCTATCGTGCCATTGGTTCAAAGCATCTTCCTGCCAATAACATCAGTTTTGTTCATCTTGATTCCCATCCAGACCTTCTTATTCCTGTGAATATGCCTGCAGACACTGTATTTGACAAAGAAACTCTTTTTAGGTAAGTCCTGGGTACTGCCTCAGAGTACGTTAAGTCTACTGCTTGCTGCCTTGGATTCACAGAGAATATTGGTACAACTGAGTAGGAAGCATGAACAAAGGAGGTATAATTCAGGTTCAGGTTGTATCTTCCATCTTTTCACTTTTGCTGAAACTTAAGTTTTTATTGGAAAAAGTTACGTCTGTGTTTTATGAGTGTAGCCAAATGTTTATGTGATGCATCAAGCAATTTAAGATATATGAATTTGCTTTGTTTAGTTGTTCAGTAGTATATTATGATATTAGCCCCAGTAGTTCCTCTGGGTAACAGGAAAGCACCCTAAGTTGACGCTTTGACTGAAGAGCTGTAGTTTTAAATCAGTCTTTCTCTCTTCACACTGAAAAATTGACTTTGAGATTGAAATAGCGTATCCTCTGTTGGCATGGTGAATATGTGAAATTGAACAAGATTTTAATATTAGAATCATAAAGACCAAAATTTTCTACCACCATCTGAGGTAGGTAGGGAATAAGCCACAGGGTGATCTTTGCTACTGTCTTTCTCTTCCTGTTTTAAAATAAATATTGATTGCTTCAGTATTACGGTGATTTACAGCAATTACAAGCTGATGCAATTGTTGTGTAAATACTTGGATCGTCCTCCCCATAGTCAGTATTTTGTTCTCTTTTTTTGACTAATAAGTTTTGTGGACTCTATTTGAGAATCATTGAATGATTTGGGTTGGAACGGACCTTAAAGATCATCGAGTTCCAACTCCCCCGCCATTGGCAGGGACATCTTCCATTACACCAGGTTGCTCAAAGCCCCATACAACCTGGCCTTGAACACTGCCAAGCACGGGTCATCCACAGCTTCTCTGGACAATCTGTTCCAATGCTTCACCACCCTCACAGTGAAGAATTTCTTCCTAATATCTAATCTAAACCCACCCTCTTTCAGTTTAAAGCCTTCCCCCCTTGTCTTACCACTACCTGCCGTTGTAAAAAGTCCCTCTCCAGCTTTCTTCCCTTTTAGGTACAGGTCTCTCTGCAGCCTCCAGGCTGAACAACCCCAATTCCTTCTGCTTGTCCTCACAGGAGAGATATTCTAGCCCTCTGATCATCTTCATGGCCTCCTCTGGACCTGGTTCAACAGGACCATGCCCTTCTTATGCTGAGGGCCCCAAAGCTGGATGCAGTATTCTGAGAGGGGTCTCAAAAGAGTGGAGTGGAAGGGCATAATCACCTCCCTCGACCTGCTTGTCATGCTTCTTTTGATGTGGCCCAGGATACGATTGGCATCATACACGCAATTAAATAGAGTCTTGATAATGAGGAAAGATGCTAATCTTGCAATTGCGGAGTGACTCACTTTAATTACTGAGACAATATTTAAAATCTTAGAGCAGTTTACAATAAAACACTCTCATGAGGTCAGTTTGAAGTTATTTAGAACAATGTTGTGTCCTTGCACTTTCCTCTGTCTGATGTATCAAGAGAAAAGGATGTAGAATCACAGAATCGTTATGGTTGGAAAAGGCCTCTGAGGTTATGAAGTCCAACCAGTAACCTAACACTGCCACGTCCACCACTAAGTAGTTTATCATCAAAGCACCGTGCTAAGAGTGAAGGGGATTGCAGTCTATGTCCGAACTTTTTTAAATCTACTACAGACATTGTAGATTTCCCTCTTTTTCTTTCTTTGATGATGTTACCCTTATACAGAGTACTAATTTTAGATGATTTGCATGGGGGTTTTAAAGATGTGGAAGGTGTTTGTGATGTTCTTGACCATGTCTTATTTATAAGGAAAGTAACATTGTTAACCTCCTATCTTTCTCTATTGATTACAGTGAATTAAGTATTGAGAACTGGATTATGCCTGCTGTTTATGCTGGCCATATTTCTCAAGTAGTATGGCTTCACCCACCCTGGGCTCATCAGATCTCGGAAGGAAAACACAGTTTTCTTGTTGGGAAAGATGTATCAACGACGACAATCAGGTAAATTGTCTGCTGTCTTATACTAGTAACATAAAAGTTGTCTCTATAGCTTTTCACTGACATTTTTTTGTGTTCTTGGATAAAGATGAAAATTTAATTTGTAATTTGTATTTGTAATTTCCTTAGGAAATGCCTAATGCAATTCAACTTATATCTATTTACTCTTTGGTCTACCTAGTAAAATTTTTATTTGGTATCAGCCATGATTCTGTTTTTCTGGTGGGGGGGGTTTTTTGCTTGTTTTGTTTTTTGGTTTTTTTTAAGTTAGTCTACTAGTTAAACACTGTAACAGGTACTCAGGTGGTGAATTCTCCATCCTTTGATAAAGGATGATTGACCTCGGCAGCCTCATCTGCCTTTGAAGTTAGTTCTGCTTTGATTAGATGATTGACTAGAGACTTCCAGATATCTCTTCCAATCTTAATCATTCTGTGATTCAAGTTCTGATCAGAGCCCCTCATCATTCTCAGGATGCAGTCCATGATAATTTTGCGTTCACTATATTCACTGCATTGTGATTTTGTACAGCTTTAATGGACATTTACAAATCATGTCTCTTTTCAGCATATCGAAGTAAATCTTTTGAAATAAGTTTAACAGAAGACAGCAGAGAAATACTTTGTTTTACCACCTTAAATAAAATGGTAAAGCTCTACAATTCTTAATCTGAAGCCTAAAGTAAACCTAAATAATAATAATAATAAATGATAATGATGATGATAATAATAAAGCAGCTAGCGCTTTCAATTACATTTAATCATTTAACCAATCTGTAGAAATACTTCATAATAGCTGAATAGCTCTCCCACTGGTGGCCTTAGCTGTCATGAAAACAACATTTCAGGCTTCTTTTTGAACACTGTCAGGTACCTTCAGGTTCTAGGCTTACCAAATCCGTGAAGGAAGAAAGTGAAAGAGTCCTCAGAAATACAGACTTGCTTAAAGTTTTGTTGACAAGAGATGAATAGGCAGTAAATACCTTAGTTAGTGTCCACTAAGGAAAAGGCTGTAGTGTGAGCTCGTGTTGAACCCTGCAGAATTTCTGAGAAGAGGTCCTGTGAATGCTCTGTCAACAAGTTGAAGTTGAGATCCAACCTCTCATCTTGGCAAGCTCAGGGTAATCCATTCACAAGACACTGAGGAACTGAGCTTCAGATTTCTCCTGCTTATGAAATTATTTGTCTTTGTGGCTGATTGATGGTGATAGCCTGTAATCGAATGAGGCCTTTACACACATGAGCAGAAGTTCACACTTAGGCTTATTTTTAGTGTGAGTTTATGATGCTCAAGGCTTCACATACTGAAATATGGCTGAAATAAGCAGAGGTTGTAGTATTGTTGCTTTTGTTGAATTAGTTGTTGTTTTGGTTTTTTTATGTAAGTGGATTCAATTGATACCTAGCTATTTGTTCTCTGGTTACCGTCTCCCTCATTTAGAGCAGGGAATCTATGTCAGTGGTAAAAGAAGCTAAATTCTACCTATTAATTAATAATATTTTACTTTTACTAAATTAATATTTATGCATTTCAGGGCACTTCTCAAGTCCAACTAATATAATTTTCCTGGAAAATTAGAAAAGACAAAATATCTATAGCTTTGCAATCTTATATGCCATAATATTGACAATGTCTTGTTCAATTCTTGATGTTGTCTTTAAAATGCAATTCAATGGCAAATTAATCATAGTAGCACATAATGTAGAATCGTTTTTCTTATCCATTAAAACCTTGTAGGACTATCATAAAAAATATAGGATTACTTCATATATATTTTTATATATATGTGTGTGTGTGTATATTTATATATATGTATTCCACAATAAAGAAGTGGAAAAAATTTTAATTTAAAAACCTGAGAATTGAAATTTTGTCTACACAGTTTTACTGCTTTCATTAGCCATCAAAAGTCTGTTTATTCTTCTTTGGATCTTTAAAGTATAAAATGCTTTTTCCTAAGCTCTTTGCCAAGATGTATATTAACTGTGAGTTACTGTCAATTGTAGGGTTACAGGCACAGATCATTACTTTTTAAGTGATGGTCTTTACGTTCCTGCTGATCAGCTAGAAAACCAGAAGTCTTTAAATTTACACGTCATTCTCATCAACCCTACTGAATCATCAAACAGGCATGAAGAAAATGGTGAAGTAGCATCTGCTAAAAGATTGAAGCTAAATACAGATGACACAGCAAGCGCCACTTCTGCCTCTTCATCAGTGGGTCTTGGTGACCTTGATAACAGCACTCCAAGTGTGAAGAAACAGGAAGCACAAAATGCAAGTGCCCTGAATAGGGCAGGAACCTCGCCAGAGTGCTCAGCTTCAAGCTGTCTCAGAAACAGGGAATGCCCCATAAAGGAAGTTATTAAAGATGTCTGCCAAGTGCTGCAGAAAGGGGATGCATATGTTTTGGACATTGACTTAGATTTTTTTTCAGTTAAAAATCCATTCAAAGAAATGTACACACAGGTAAGCATAACAACTGAATGGCCTTGTTGAGTCATAGTCTTAAATATTTATGTCTATGGAGGAACTTTCACCTAAGCTCACTTAGCAGATTAGCTGATCATGGTTAATGATTCATGGTAATATTTTAAAGAGAGACATTCTAGGGGAGTGTGTGTGACAAAAATTTACAACCACCAAATAGGGGGAGATTCTTACATTTGATAATAGTATGGAGTGTACATTCAAGCCCAGAGGTATGAGGTTCACTTGTGCTTGTTGCTTGGGATATAAAAGCTATACTTGGGTTTCCACAGGTAACCTTCCAAATACCCACAGCAAGATTCATCAGGGAGGAATCACAGCATGGCAGATTGTGTCATTTTTTACCCTTCATAACGTGCTATTAGAAAACCACAGTGGTATTAGGAGACTGCCTTTCAAAAGGCACGATGGTGTTGATTGTCCAAAGAGTGGTAGCTTGTCCTGGTGAGAGACTGTTATGCTCATTATTGTCTGCAGTACTAGAGTAGGGGAATGATCTTGGTGATCACATTCTTTTTTTGAAGAAGAAAATCTTTGAAGATTTGGTTTCTCATTTGAAGAGTCTAATTTTTTTCCTCTTTTTTTTTTCTTTATCAAAGACAGAATATGGGCTCTTGCAAGAGTTGTACAATTTCAAGAAGCCACATAAAAATGCAACAGAGGTATGGTATTTCCTCATGGGATGTATGAAGGAATGATTCTTTTTATTTACCCAATAAAAATGAGTTACGCCAACAGGAGGGAACCTATCAAAGGTGCTTAATGAAGTGGTCTCAAATTAAGCTACGTGGCGTACTGAATGCTAATCAGCAGCATCTTAGGAATTCTTTCCTATTAAATGTTTTGATTAAATGAGTGAATTGCATAAATATTTAACATGAGTGTGAAAATTAATTTCTGTAAACAAATGGTAATTGACAAGGAAGGAATGAAAACATTGAAAGTCATCTGCAGTGTTGTTCCTTTTATGGCTCTATAGGTCTTCGGTTTGGTGGGGGTTCTTTTTTTTTTTTTTCCCCTCCAGGCTCTCCTCTTCCTTGCCCTAGTTGCTCTTGCTGATAGCCAGAGTTGTGATGAATGTCTGATTGGTATTTTACCTGTCTATTTATGTGGAAAGGCTGGTATTATGCCACTGTAATGTTTTTTGGGTTTTTTTCATTTTATATGCTCTGTGCTTCAGAATCTAGGAAATGTAAGCTTTCATAATCTCATCTGAGCACTGTTAGAGATTCAACACATATAATTAGCACAAATTAATGAAAACTAATTAATATATATGTATAAAGAAATAGAGATGTGGAATATTGGCAAACTGATTTTCATATCTCTTAGTAAATCAGCAATAAAAACAGGTACATATTTAAAAGGTGGCTTTTTTAAAATTGTTGTGGGAAAGACAGAGCAAAGTGAGATGATTTATTCTGAAGGTATAACAGCTTCTGCAGGCATTCACTGTGATCCTCTTGAATTGATGTGCCATAGGAATGAATCAGTTGTTTTGGACTCCTCACTTCCAGTAGATCAGTCATTACAGAGTTTAAATCATAAGGTAAGCCATGATATTCTTACTTCATTTTTTTACTAACATACTGTTATATATCCTTATCTAAAGGAAGGCTTGCTGGATTGTGTTGAAAACCGTGTTCATCAGCTGGAAGATCTGGAAGCAGCATTTGCAGATTTATGTGACAGTGATGATGAAGAAACCCTACAGAAGTGGGCTTCATATCCTGGGTAGGAGAATTCTAAATGGCTTAAAATGCAAGCAGAAGTTTTGGAGCTGATTAGCCCAACACTTTGATGACAGAGAAGGATAGATCTATGCAAGGATGCTGTTTTTCTTTTAGTTCTAGAGGAGAAAGAGTCAGGCAAAATAAAAGGAAAGTCAGTCTGCTGTCTTCAGCACCACTGTAAGCCTTTGAAGCTCAGTCTTCTCCAGCTTCGTGCAAACTCTGTTTTCTATGGATGGAGGCATTTTGTTAACTAAAAACTTAGTCATTGGTGTCTATCAGAGTTCTCAAAAAAACATCAAACCAAGGAGGACATGGAGAAGCAGTTCTTTGGTGCTCCCAAAAGGTCAGCTTTCTGTGGAAAAATGGAAATGAGTGAAACATTGCATCTGAGCAACAGTCCCTGCTAAACATCTGAACCACATCACTGTGCTTTTAAAGTAAATGTTTTCAGCTGAAAAGGGACACTGAAAATCTGAGCTTTTCCTTGATGAGAAAATCATTTGTTTTCCACATCAAATGCAGCGGTTACTGTCAGACCTCTGTAGCAGTGACAACATATATTTCGTGTAAAATTTCGTATGACTTGAGCCACAACAGTTCCTCTGCAGGTCTACCCTCAAAGAAGCACAAAGAGGACTTGCCAGAGGCAAGTATGAGTATAAGGGCTTTGTAAGAAAGACCTGGTGAAACAGTACAATAGTACTGATAATGTCCATTTTTTCAGGTGGAAGATGACAGAGGGGCAAATTTCATTTTCAAATCCTAGGCCATAATAACTTCTACCTTCCCCCTTTTTATTTCTTTTTTTGTTTGTTTGTTTTGTTTTTGGGGTTTTTTGTTTGTTTTTGTTTGGGTTTTTTTGTTTGGTTGGTTTTTTGTTTTGTTTTGTTTTAACTCCAGAATGAAGCCACTTGTTCAACTAGTTCACAGTTTGAAAACCAGGATGGAAAGCCCCGACTATGAAATGGTAGGTGGCAAGATAAAAGAGCAGAAAGTAGACAAATTTCAAAAGCGTAGCTTCAACAGGGAGGGAAAATTCATACTTCCTTTGAGATTTGCTTCTTGATTCAGGACTTTGACGAAATGTGTTAGTTTTCCTGGGTAAAAATTACTCATTACTTAGGCCAGCTTTCCTTTTTAAAGCTGATAAAATTCTACTCTGCTTGTCTATATTTAGGCAACATTAGTGTGATCTCTCAGGGCTGTGATGTCTTGAGCTGCATTCTGTGAAGGGAAGTTTCATTTCACCAGGGTCTGTTGATCTTCTTTATAGAATTTAAGATACTTATTTATAAAGCATCATCTTCAAGGACTGCAGCATACTCTGAATTTATAGAAAAGGTACGTTGTACTGGAGATAATGAAACAATCCATACAACCTCCATATTTTTATTTGTTTCATTTAAAGAACAAGCTGGGGCAAAAAACCCCACAACTCTTACTGTCTGAAGAGGTGTAAGTTACCTACTGGGCTAGAGATGTTTTGCTAGAGAACTACACAGATAAGCTGTATCAATAATTCGTCAAGAAATAAATAATCAAAAATTAAATCTCTGTTTAATTTACCTGTAGGTCCATCAGGCTGGTTTGACCTGTGATTATATGGAGCTTCCTCACCATGTTAGCACTGAAGACGAGATCGAAGGCCTCATACAGTCCATTAAAGTTCTACTAAAAGATATGCCCAAGCCCACGCTTGTGACTGTTGCTCGGTAAGACTATGTAAACACTTTGAGTTTAAAAAGCTCAGACTGTGCTCATGAAGATAAATGATTTTATCAGTATAGCACTGGTTGGTACATCTTAAGTCCTGTCTTAAAGTGGAAGCCTTATGGTATAGTAAAAGTTGACATTTAGAAATATTGATCATAAAACAGTAACAGCATCTGCACAGGTAAGGGAAGACTCTACACTGGTGGCCAGTTTTACTGGGCTTTAAAGTAGCTGGCACAGATTTCAAAAGCCACGAAAACATGATGACTTAATCCGCTTCAGCACAGGTTATATAAACTCTGTGATGAGGCCTTGTGTATGTTGGGATTGATAGCTGTCACTGGACTTCATGCATCTTCACTACTTCCATTACTTGTGCTAGTTAGAGCAAAGCTAGGACAAGCCTGCATGGGCTGACATCCCACCTTCCTTCTTCTCTTGCTCTAGGGTTTATTGTACAATAGATAGAATTTCTGTTTTCAGTGAAACTTCTGCTGGAACTGGTTTTCGTCTAATAGGCTGAAAGCAATCTATATGCTTTAAGGCTCTAGTAAAGCTTTGTTATGGAGTAAAAGTTATGTTTGCAGGACTGTAAGGGTATTATTTAGGAAAAAAGGATGGAGTTTGAGACCAGGGACTTGGGAGAATGAGGGATCTGTCATGAGAAAATCTAATTTGGAGGCCACAGTGTATCTGTTGTCAAATTGTTGCAATGTAATCATTCACAAATACTAAGTGTGCCCTTAAAAGCAGACAGCAATAGCAGAAGCTGACATGAAACTGGCTTTGTCAACAAGAAATAGTATGGCTAATCCCTGCAATAAAAGAAAGCTGTATTCCGTGTGCCAACTGTAGGATTGTCATTTAGTGTTGCAGAGAAAACAGAATCATCTCTCTAGTTCTTGACAGATAAAAATTCAAGAAGTGTCAGCTCTGCTAGTGTTGGTTTGCAGATCATTAATAGATACCGTAAAAAATGGTATATCCCAGGGATTGTGAAGATTGTGAAGATTTGTTTTTCAGGTTTTCCTACCTACTTTACTAGTAGCATTTGAATTTTTCAATCTTAACTTTCTATGTGTCCTTTAATTGGCTCATTTGCTTGAACTTTGTCTGACAACATGTTCTGTGTCAGATTCAGGAAGAGAGTAAAATTGGAAAGAAGATTAGGTCACATTCCTGATCTGCTGCAGACTTTATTGAGATTAAAAAATAGTGAGAATATCCACAGCACTACACTTTGAAGGGATACTTGGAGACAGAACTTGCCAAAGTATGAAGGTAGCTTCAGCCTAGCCACAGAGCCTTACAAGAATATACAATGTGGTCATGGTGGTTATATCTGTATTCTCTCATGCCTTTTTCAATTCCTTGTTACAGATCAAGTTTGGATGACTATTGCCCTTCAGAGCAGGTTGACATGATTCAAGAGAAGGTTCTCAATTTACTTGGTTCAGTGTATGGCTCTCTGAATGTGCACTTAGACTACTCAAGCACTTCATCTTCTTTGTGACCTTGCTTCATGTATTGCTGTCTAATGCAGTGGATTAATTTAAATTGCATATTAGCTATGGTTGCAAGGGGAAGACTACTATTATTTCAGCAGGTGGCACTAGAACCCAAGCTGACCCAGAGCTAGTTTTGAGTTACATTATTTTCTCTAAGTCAGCTACATCTGAACTGTTTGTTACCTGTTTGTCTTTGTTAAGATTAGTTCTGTGATTATTATTTTTACTTTCTTCTTGAAATTGGTGCAAGAGAAATGACTTTTTGTCTATAAAATTATACTTTTTGTCTGATTTGTTTGTGTCTGTAAAAAAACCCTCAAAATATATAATTTCTTAAATAAATGGATATCTTTTATGTAATTAAACTTTTAATTGGGTTTGGTGAGTAACAGATTTTTTCCTGAGTTGCATTGTATCTTTAAAAAAATTATTTGAATAATGCCCTTAAGACTGTAGGTTTGCATAGTGATCTCTCTTAATTGTTGTGCTTGAGATGAACTTCTCATTTCTATAGAGCAGCTTATGGCTTCTGCCCCATCCACAGAATATCATTTATACTTATACCCTCTTTCATTAATATTGTCTTATTTTGCCTTAGTATTTCATTGGTGACTCCTATAATGTCCTTAATGTACAGACATTGTCTTTTAGATAATTTTGAGGATAAAAAGTATGTGTACATGTGCGTACTTTTATCTTTGGAATCCTGTAAGGAATTGAATTGATAGTTTCTTCAGAAACAAAGATTTAGCTTCACTGAAGTCAGCAGCAAAACCTCCTGTACCATTGTTTGCTCATTTCCGTATTGCTATTTGGAAAATAACAGGTTTAGAAATGTTTAATTTAGAAATCAATATAGTTATAGAGAAAACTGCCATTTTCAGAGATAAAAAACCCCACAGGGTTTATTTGGGAATGAAACTGAAATGTGAAAGAAAAAAATGCTACTTAGAATATTGTTATTTATTATGAATACATTTTGCTTGTAATTTCATCTGAAATAGTTAAGTTCATTTGCTAACATTACTCTTTGTTCTACAGTGACTTTATGCACTTGTACAGTTTTTTATTACTTCTGCTGTTGATATAAATGATTGTATAGTAGATTGTAAATATATAATCATTCTAAAATATTTCTTCCAGTAGAATAAATTCCATAACCATGGACCCACCTTCTTTGTGTTTTTGTGACACATCTGTCACAAAGACATGCCTAGCCTTGGAATCAGTTTCTTAATACTTCATAAATTATGAACAGCCGTACATTGCATATAGAAATGAAGCACAGTCAGATCACGTGCTGATTGTGTAAAGATTGGGGTTTTTTTAAAGTTAGAGGTGCTTCTTGCTGGGCTTTGCATAAGGTTGTAGAAAACAAAAAAGCTCAAACATGTAGGGCACGGCTGAGCCCATCAGCCACGGGCGGGGCGGCGAGAGCCCTGGGGAAAGCCTGGGCAAAGGAGGGCAAAACTCTGCCCAGCAGCCAGGGCTGAGAGATCCAACTGGGGGAGCTTTTAGCATGGACCAAACTCAGCAGTGTTTGCATCTTTGCCTGGGTGCTGCTTTGGGGATTCCTTGGTTGGTGAGTTAACAAAAATAAATTTACTCTTTGCATTTTGTGTGTGGTTTTGTGGTTGTTCCTGTGCCCTGCCTGTGCTGGCTTACACACACATGTTCACTGTGGCTCTTCAGAATTAAACTAACATCATGAATCGTCTATTTGCTATGCAAGTTCTATAAGAAATCTTCCTTTCAAGCACAGTTTCTGTTTATGGATGTCAAATTGTTATCTTCTGAAATGTATGACTAACACAAACTGTATAATGCACTCCTGAAAATACTAGTCTCACCTAGTTATAGAGACATTAATTTCTACATTAAGGACATTTGCAAGGTTGTTTTTTACTTTGGTATAAAGTAATCAAGCCAAACCAGAAACAGGTATCTCTACTTCTCGCTTATATGTATAGCTTATTTATTAACCACACATAACCAAATCCTCCATTCCCTATGTCTGCCTCAGTGTCCTCTCTGCTTATTTCAATATCTGTTATGCAGAACAACACAATGAAATCATAATGCGTAACTTCTCTAATCAGTGCTCTAAGAATGAGACATGAAGGCCCATTAGAAATAAATTCACTTGAGGATATTAGCATAGCAGCACCATATAAGACAGCAGCTTCCTCTTGTCTTTTGTAGCTAGATGTCCTTGCCAGCTCTGCTACTCCTTTTGGCACCACTTAGGAGTGAGGATGCCCACTTGGGAGGGCATTTGCAGATGAATCTCAGTAGTAGAGATATGCAGAGATAGTTCTGTCATAGTTGTGGCTCAGCTTCCAAGATGGACCATCAGCCTGAGCATTTTGATAGAAACAATAAAATTATCACACATTTTCATGCAGTATGAAATAGAGCCTTAAACCAAATATACTGGGTAGTGCCTGTCTTCTCTGTGCATCACCAGCTCTGCACCCCAGCCACACTGCTGTTTCCCAGCTTGTCACTGCAGAACAAAATTGGCTTTTTCAAGAAAAATGAACAGGGGATGAGTCAGATGGCTGAGGTTATCATATCCTTTGTTACCATTTCTTCATCTCCTTGAGGCTTCTGTCTCTGGCAGCTCTGTCCCTTCCCTTCCTCTGGTGAGTGCACTGTGAGTCAGTCACCCTAGTCTCAGGCAGAGCTGGACTGTGGGGGTTGAAGAGTCAACTGCATAAATATTTCTTCCTGCTGCTATTGTGGAAGAAGAAAATAATTATGCAACAAGGTCAGTCTTAGGGGAAGAGACCCTTCCCTGGAGGTATTTAAAAGATGGGTGGATGTGGCACTTAGGGACATGGTTTAGTGGTGAACTTGACCATGCTGAGTTAACAGTTGGACTCAATGACCTTAAAAGTCTTTTCCAACCTAAACAGTTTTATGATTCTACTTTTAAGACACCCAGGATATGGGTCCTGTCTCCTTAGGCATCCACTGGACAGCACCTGGAAGGGTCCCTCCTGTCCTGCTTGGTGTCCCCTGTTGTCCCCATGAGTGCCAAAACCCCTTTCAATATCCCATCCATCATCAGGAGGGAGGACGTAAGACACTAGTTTTCTGCCTTTAGTTTTCAGTGTCTTTTGCAGGAGGAAATCCTCTGTGCCCACAGCAGAAGTGCAGCTCCCACACCTTAATGCAGATGGCAGGTCAGAGACCCAACAAATCCAATCCCACCTCCTGCCTTGGCACAGACTTCCTCCCTCACTGTCATCACAGGCCTGTCTTGGGAGAGAGGCAGTCTGGCTAGGTCTGCATTGGCCCCAACGGAGGATTGCAGCACCCCCACAAAGGTATATTAATTCCTTATCTGTCTTTGAGGCTGCAGGCCACTGGCTGTCCTGCTTCTCTGTCACGAGCAGAGCTCATGAAGGTGCTGGATCCATTCACTAGTGCTCACCTCCCTGCAGACTTACAGGGACTCTCATCTCCCTCCTCTCTCAGATACGGTAACTTTCTGCTGCAAAGGAAAGCTGTTGCTTACCATATCCCCAAATATTCAAGAAATTACTCTGGTCTGAATTTTTGTCTAGTTCTGTGTTGTGGTTGGGTACTTTTTTACAGTTTAATTGCAATTTACTCTGAGCATACATAATTTCAAATAGGGATACTTAGCCCTTTCAAGGAAGCAGGCATGTCACTGTAGAGAGACAAATCATTCCAGCCTTCCCTTGCTAAATGCTAATTAAATATTTTCATCGGTTTTCATAAATGTCCTAATGGTTTTGCACATCTTCTACCACAGGGGACTGCATTGTCTGCTAGGGAGCTTTCTTATGGGATTGCATGCCTTTAGCAGAATTGTTAGCATATATTTTTACTTAAGGCCCTTGACAAAACAAATAAATACTACATTTGTGTTCGTCTTTCACTACTTTACAGAATGAGGTGCAAATTTAGGGCTAGACCTCCCAAAACACGTCTAACATACAATCCTCTGTCACCTGCCCTAAGCAATACTAAATCTCAGATTTATTCAATGTGCTGTGTCAACCAGTCAAGAAATATCTCCCAGAAGAGTTATTAATATGGAGCTGAGATACTATGCTGAATATCACTGTACTGCATTCTTTTCTAATGGTTGTGTCTTTTGTGCTCTGTTTGCTACCCAGCATCAATTCCAGCCATCCTTATAATTTCCATAAACATGACTTTAATAAGATTCCAAGGTGTACAAAAGCCTTCTGGAACACTCTGCCCTGCACCAGGCGATCCTTCCTCTCTACTTGATTTTGCTAAGTTCTGAACGGTGACAGCCAAGCTAACTCAAATGCCTGACTTAAATGTATCAAAGCCTTCCTTGCAGCTTTGTTCTCTTTACTTCAACTTTACTTACTTTATCACCTTGAAGTAGTACAGGTCACCAGCTACCCAACTCCCATTAACACTGAGTTTCTGCTATCATTTTTGTAATTCCAATTGCCTGAACTCAGATGCCCTTTTGTTTCTGTAAGACTAGCTTCTCTGAGTTAGTCCCTACCTTGGCTCTCGGCCAGTCATTAAGCTGGAACATGGCTGGTCCTCCTCAGTCAGGACACAGTGCTAATTCTTCTCCGAAGGCAATACTGATTTGATAAATTCAGTCCTTCCTCAAACCCTGAATTTGTTCCTTTTTTTCAAGTGCAGCATTTTGTGAATGCCTCTAACTAAAATCAGAACATGGATGGATTTTGTTTCCGTGCCTTTAAATGCTGTTTTATTTCAAGTAATATGAGACTGCTCAAAGCTAACTCACTGAAGTTCCTGAGAAGTGAAAATCAAAAAGCTGATGCATTAGTGACTTCCATTTCCCAGATAGTCCAAAAGTTTCAAAGCAGGTCAATATTATATCAGACAGACAGACACTAATTTTGGCTTCCTTGTTTATAAATTGCAATAATAGAAATATGTTTATAAAATATATATAGTACACTGGTTTTCATAGGAAATTTGACAGAATAAAACCTGTGGATTAAAATTTCTGCCTTTGATGAGATTATGAATGCCTCTCCTTTTGTAACAAGTCACTCCATGTATCATTAGACAGTGAAAAAGAATTGAAGTAGTTCCCTTTTTTTCTGTTTCTCAGATTTTAAGGAGGCAAGCAATCCTAGTAACAAAACTTCTCTTCCTTCCCCTCCCACCTGCTCATCCTTATTTTTTTAATCTACTTCCTTTGCCTTGTTTGTCTCCTTTTTGCTTCTAAGCTTTTAATTCATTTGATATTTTCTGACTCTAGACAACAGTCCAGTATTCAGCCTTAAAAGTACATAAGGCATGAGGCACTTCTAAGCCTTGAATGCTCTAGTATTGAATATTCTACTTTAGCCACCTCTAATGTCAGTATTATAGATCCTACTTTAAGTCATAACCTTGTGCACAATGTAACACTAAGATCATCAAACTAGACATCGTATGAAAGAGCTAGTAATACAGTCATGCTGCTTAAGCCTGTTTTCAAAATGCCCTCATAATTAGGTCCAACAGCTGAAAAGAAGGACCATTCAATGAACAAAATGCCTGGGACTGGCCCCATGGAGAAGAACTACTTTTAAAGCAGTGAATGCTATTGGGATGAATTCCCACTAAGTAAGTTTATTTTTGCCGCTGTCTATGATTCCTCACGTTTCTGAGGAAACCCTGGTAAATGCTGACACAGGCCGATAAGCTTTTGAAAAGTGACTTGAAACAGAAGAGAGTCTGCTTACTTTAAAGGTATTTTTAGGAGAAAATTGATGAATGTGCTGTGTTATTCCCTTCTTTTGTGTCTTACATCGTTCCTCCCTGCTCTTTCCCAAAAATACTCCCTCCAATTTCCATTTCTTCCTTTTGCATTTTATTGTCTGATTTTTGATGCCTAATTTTATAATTCATAATTGGTAATTATTGTTTAGGTAATTAAAAAAATTCACCTCCTCTTTGATTCGCTGGCAATAACAGCTTTTTTATCTGTATTTTTACTAGTCTGTAAAAATTTTTCATACAGAGTTGTTCAACATTGCTTATGTTTCAATGTGTTTGCTTCAATGTGTAATCTTTTAATTTTTTTAAAATTAAGGAAATGTATAAATACAAGTAATTTCATCTGAAAAACTAAATATACTAATTGAAATAAGATCAAAATGTTCCAATTTACATATTTAAGAAGAAAAATACATTTTTGATTAAAAAAAATTAAATTTACTATCAGTAGCTAAGAACAAGTCAACCAGGATGCTAAAATTCTGTCTAAAACTTAACAATTGTGGGTTGGTGATTTATTGGGTTAGGGTGATTTATTGTGCTTAATTCTGTCTGTATTTTTCTTCCAGAAGCAGTCCTTGTAATATTTTATATCACATCACATCATATGAAAGAAAAAAAATTTAAAATATCCACCACAGTAGTCTGCAAGTCACAGCAGCTTCCAAGTCCATTTCCTAGAGCTCCATTTTAGTGACGTTCCTAGTTCTACAGGAGTAATCAATAAAATTGATGAAAGGGCTTTAAAGCTAGATTATTTATTGTACATGATTTATTTACTACCTTTAGCTTTCTTTCCTATTAGTAGAAAGCATAACCTACTTCTGGATTTTACAAATTGGTTTACAATATGCAATTGTTTGATTTTTTCATGAATGAAAAAGAGCTTTCCAGAACATTTGGAGCATTTTTGCACCAAAGAGTTTATTTGTTCCTGATAATATTTATACTATTTTTGTCTGAAAACTGTTTTCCACTGTCTGTGCCTATTTCTTAGCTTTGGTGAGTTTTCAAACCAGGCCAGTACTTGCTTGATCCCAACATGAATTTATTTTTTCATATTGTCCTGGGTTTGCCCGCGATAGAGCTAATATTTTCTTACTAGCTGTTTTGAATTCAGTATAGAATAATGTTGATAACTCACTGATGATAAGTAGTGCTTTCTCTAAGTCAAGGACTTTTCAGTGTCTCATGTTCTGCCGGTGAGGATCTGCACAAGAAGCTGGGAGGGAACATGGCCACGACAGCTGACCTGAACTGGCCAAATCATAGAATCATAGAATCATAGAATCATAGAATCAGCTGGGTTGGAAGGGACCTCTGAGATCATCAAGTCCAACCCTTGATCCAAGCGCTATTCCATACCATCCAATGTCATGCCCGGTATATAAACTGGGGAAGTTACTCAGAAGGGAGTCTGATTGATGCTGAGGGACAGGCTGAGTATCAGGTGGTGAGCAAGTGGATTGTGTATAATTTGTTTCTATTGGTTTTTATCTCTCTCTCTTCCTCTCCTTTATTATTATTGTTGTTGTTGTGATCGTCATTATTATTATCATCATTATCATTATATATTACCTTGTTTTAATTATTAAACTGTTCCTATCTCAACCCAAGAGTTTTGATTTTCTTTTTTGCAGATTCTTCTCCCCATCCTACCATGGGTGAGTATCAGCATAGTACTTAGTTACCAGTTGGGGTTAAACCGCAACACATATGAATATGACCATCCTATGTTCAGTTTCTTACCTAGGTATACAAAGAAAGTGATAATTTTATTGCTCACACTTTGCAACATGGCATATTAGGAATCACTTAAGACAAGTAAATATGAGATTGAACTTGTTAACATAGGGCAGGTATGAATAAGTATGTCATCATTGTCTTTAGGGATTTGCCTGTAGAAAGCATTATAGAGAATTATAAACAGCTTATTGGTGTCTGGTCTTAGTAGAACTTTTAGCTAAATTCTGTAGCTGGAATCTGTACAATGCAATCCCTTACATGTACATTAGTGCATACCTGTAACTGTACTCACAATCTGTAATGATATAGTGCGTAGCAGTTCATCTTTTACTAAGACTTATTTTAAATTTACATCAATCTTCATCAACCTACACTTCATTGAACCTTCACAATCACAGTGAGTGTTCTACTGAGTAAAGGAGAAAAGGAAGAAGGAGATATTGTTCCATCATTTGTCGTGTTTGTTACTGCAAATTTTTTGCGTCTCTGATTCTTCGTATACTTGTGATTTAGCAGTGAAAACACAGGATCTAGTAGGTTGTTTATGAAAGAGTGACTACTAAGTACCTTTGACATGATCTCAAAAATGTTTATTCTCTGAGAGTTCTCCCTATGGCCAGCAAGACTAATGCGGTGGCTATGTTTTGATGATATAATTTTGATTTTCAGAGTTATGTATTTCCTAAGGCTGGAATAACTTTGATATGATCTGTCTGCCGGTAAAGGTCAAATTGTACATGTTCATTTCAAACAATGATAGCCATGGAGAGGAAAAACATTTTTTTTTCCTTTAAAAATAAGAATGTAGAATGTAACACACAAAGAAAATAATGTGTTGTTTGTATTTGGCACATTTGGAAAATTGATCTTCCAGTTGCAAAACATAAGTCTGAGAAGAAATTTAAGGACAAAACAAATTTTCCATTTTTTTTCCCAGAAGCAGGAATTGCATACAGTAACACAAGTTACATGGGTATTTGATAGGGCATAAAAATAGTCCCAGATATGGTTTAGAAGCTTTAATTACTTCATAAACTGAGGAAGATTTCAGGACAGCAAAGGATGCTGATGATGGTTCTCCAGTCATGGAAGGAAAAGACAGCGACAGACCTGCTTATCCTGCACTGTGTAATTAAGCTATCAGGCAAAAGGAGGTGAATTAACACTTAAAGCCCTATCCATCCATAGAGGGAAGACAGAGAAACAATTTGCTCTGGAGGGGAGCTGGAGAAGTTCTCAAAAGTGTGTAGCTTCCTAAAGAAACGAGACGTCTATCACCATGGTATGGCAGCAAGTGTGACTGTTGTCCTCCATCTTTCATTTCCCCAGAAAAGTGCTGGCTCTGTTGGTCTTCTCCAAACAAACTCTGCAGTGGATTAGCATCTCAGACTTTTCAGCCTCACACTCACATAAGCTCTGTGTAAAGAGCAAACCAGGAAATGGGAAGAGACATTACAGTTTCTCCCAGTGAGGCAGCAGCATGAACTGACTAGAAAGTACACAGACAGATGCTCAGTCTCTCTGATATGGTGGCATCACACACAAGGCAAGAAGCCTTATTAATTCTGGTCTATCTGAATCTCTTTGATCTTCACACAGACTGCCAGGGCCTGCGGTAAAGCTGCCTATCCTGTGTGTCTAGAGTCAAACACAGCAAGTGAACACAACCATGAGAAACAATGCAGCAGAGATGAAGAGCAAACGCACGGGTCAGCAAATCAGAGGAGTTTGGAACCAGACAGCTCCAGAACACCTGCAGCAGGAAAACAGCTACGATCAAGTTCAGCAACACATATATGGATAGCCATGGATACAGCTATTCTCCACACTGCAGTTTGCCCAAAATAAGAGACTTCTGTGCAACACTGAGCCTGTGAGAAAGACAGGCTTTGATGACACTTATCTGTGAATATACTTTTACTAAGTTTGGACGTTTTTTCTAACAGTGGGATAATGGGTTGCTAGAAGGAAATATGGGCTCTTACACAGTGTTTGCCAGGTAATATGAAATTGATGAGTTTCACAGTGCTGGAGATTGAGAATAAATTGCCTGACAGTCTGAGGAGAATCAAGAAAGTATGCGTCTTGGGCAATCGCAACAGCAGCAGCAAAGCAAAAGCATCTGAATCAGCCCCTTACCACAGAGAAGATATTCCCTTTTCTATGGGTTAAGTGAAGGTTATAACCATTTGGACCCTTTTGCAAGTTGAGCCATTTTCATACTTTAGAAGGCTTTTTTACCGGAAAATAGAACAGCTGCTAAATGTTGTCTCACTTTGCAAAGTGAAACCTGGGACTTCCAGACGTTTAAAAGGGCTAGACATTACCTACTATGAAATAAAGTAATCAATAATATATATGTACAGCAGATTTCATTCCTACTAGTCTTTAACTGCACACTGAGACACAAGACTCAGGAATTAATCACAAAAATTATACAATCTTTATGTGTTTTTTTTTTTCCTGGACTATTAAATTGTTGTAGTAGTTTATTTCATGCCTTTACTGACAGGCTTTCTTCTTTCAGTCATCTGGAAGGTTCTAGATCTGTGGTGGTGCGAGGGGCAGAAAAGGTCTTGGCACTGTGTAAGCACTGCTTAGATGCCCCATACCTGGAAACATTCAAGGTCAGACTGGGTCTCTGAGCAACCTGATCTAGTTGAAGGTGCCCTGGTCTTTCCAGGGGGCTTGAACTAGAAGACCTTTAAAAGTCCCTTCCATCTCAAAGTATTCTATTATTCTATTCTATAAGCGGAATTAACATTAGATTGTTTCACAAAAACTTTTTCGTGTATTTGATAGTTAAGACACTTGATGTCATGTACCATTAAATTCCTGATAAAAAGGAAAATTGAGCTATTGTTTGCTAAATGTGTGCATTGTGCCCTTGTCACTGAGTTCTTCCTAATATTAACTGTCTTCCTATTAACTGTATTTAAGTGAGGTTTTATTTCCTGTAATACTTCAGCATTGATGGTCATAAATTGCTCTGCCTGCTTTTCACATCCTTAATCAATGGCATAATCTCTTCACTTTTACTGCTCACTATTTATTAGGGGCAAGCCAGTATTCCTAAAGTAAGAGAAGTTCAATAATGTAAAGCCTTTGCATGTGAAAGCTTCTGATTTCTGATGAGGTAAAATGGTACTTAATGTCTGTCTTGTCAGACAGAAGTGCTTTAGTGTATAGGTTACACTAGGGTAACACAGTCTGAAATCCCAGTCTGACTCCAGCATCTCACTGCAGGAGCCTTAGGTTCAGGAATAAACACAGGACAGAAAGAATCAAGTTGATTTGCTGACCTCCAAAAGAGTTAAGGGAGAGCTGTTAGGTCCTCTAATCCAACATTTCTTGGAGAACTAACCTGCTACTAGTAAGAGT
This sequence comes from Cephalopterus ornatus, assembly GCA_013396775.1. NCBI lineage: Eukaryota > Metazoa > Chordata > Aves > Passeriformes > Cotingidae > Cephalopterus > Cephalopterus ornatus. Next base: position 50,260 of record VZRE01013517.1, on the reverse strand, counting down.
TGGGTTCATGTCCCAATGTCCAGCTCAATGTCCAAGTGGCGACAAATGACATTCCTCAGGGGTGGGTTTTGGGACTAGCAGTTTTTAACATCTTTCTCTGTGACATGAACAGTGGAACTGAGCCTCCACAAGTTTGCTGACAACACCAGGTTGTGTGGTACGGTTGACACGCTGGAGGGAAGAAATGCCATCCAGAGGGACCTTGGCAGGCTTGAAAGGTGGGCCCATGCAAACCTCATGAAGTTCAACAAGGCCTAGTGAAAGGTCCTGCACCTGGATTGGGGCAATTCCAACAACAAAGACAGGCTGGGTGGAGAATGGATTGAGAAGAACCCAAGAAAAGCACTTGGGGCATTTGTGGACTAAAAGTTAAACATGACCCGGCAATGTGCACTTGCAGCCCAGAAAGTCAACTGTATCCTGGCTGCATCAAAAGCGGTGTGGCTAGCAGGTAGAGGGAGATGATTCTGCCCCTTCACTCTGCTCTGGCAAGACCCCAGCCGGAATACTGTCTCCAGCTCTGGCGCCCCAAACACAAGAGAGATGTTGGCCTGCTGGAATGAGTCCAGAGGAGGGACACCAAGTTGATCAGAGGGCTGGAACACCTTTCCTATGAAGACAGACTGAGAGTTGGAGTTGTTCATCCTGGAGAAGAGAAGGCTTCAGGGAGACCTTATAGCACCTTCAAGTACCCAAAGGGGGCTTACAAGAAGGCTGGAGAGGGACTTGTTACAAGGACATGTAGTGATAGGACAAGGTGGGGATGGTTTTAAGCTGAAATAAAGTAGGTTTAGGTTAGATATTAGGAAGAAGTTCTTTGCTATAAGGGTAGTGAGGCACTAGAACAGGTTGTGGACTCCCCATACTTGGAATTGTTCAAAATCAGGTGGGATGGGGCTTTGTGAGCAACTTGTAGTAGTAGGTGTACTAGTAGAATGAGTCCCTGCCCATAGCAGGGGCAGTTGGAACTAAATATTTAGGGTCTTTCTTTAAGGTATCTTCCAAACCATGCTGTTCAATTATCCTATGATTCTAGCCTACCTCCTTGACTGACTGTGTTGATTCTTTTGGTTGTCAAAGCCAAATGGCCCTTACCTGCTGATTCTTTAGACATTCATGGGAAATCCAGGTTGTATCTACATCAACAAAGTAGATCGAGTCTGCTTAGTCTATATTTGGGACAGCTAATAAACACGTACATCTGTTATACAGCCTTTCTTCTACCTGTACACTTCTTCAGCAAAAGTTTCTTTCTTAGACATGAAGAATTAGCATTCCTTGTGAAGGACCGGAATGAAATGACTCCCGAAATTTTTATCAAAGTGTTTGGATGTTCTAATCTCCGAGAATGATGTTGGCTCCATTGTGGGCAGGAGGCAACTGCCACCTGTTGAGTCACTATCACAGCACTCAGAATAATTTTTGGGCGTTGTCTTCAGAGGAACCTCAGTATTCCTTCAGTCCTGCTGCTCTTCTAAAATCATGTAATGATTAAAACAACATCTAGATTCTGTTTTGGTCCTTGTAAGAGAATACGTATTGCAAAAAGCAAGCAAATTTGATTCTGCTTCCTTCTATAAAAAAACAGTGGGAAAGTAGGCTGTCCCTGTCTGTCCTTTTGTCATATTTTCATCTTGCATCTTTACTTGATCACTTCAAAGTGGTGTCTTACTCAACAACAAAGAAGTGCAGCTGGCATCATCAGGGGTCCTATGCTTGAAAGTACTTTAAGCTTTGGAAAACTTCCACATTATCAAACTTCAAATCTCTCTTATATGAAGCCCAAAGAAGTACTGTCCTATTAGCAGGCATCCTTGATCTGTGAGCTCCTGACTGTTGTTATTCCCTGGCTTAAGTGTTGAGTAATGAGAATTAATGAGTGGCATTCACAAGATGGAATTCATAGTAAAGACAAAGTTTTAATTAAAATGTTTCACTTCACATTGATCTATAATGCATCCTTTGTGCAACAAAGATACCTATTGAAGTAATATGTCAGTATGAGTTAAATACAGTTTATTCTGATATTTTTGAATGTTCATAAAAGGAGGCCAAAATATTATTCATTTTTTTACATAGCCACTTACTATTGTTTCCTCCTAATTCTGTGCTTGGAATAGTAACTGCTTCTCTGACTAAACATCTTCTCTTGCACACTAACTTAAAAGTATTTGCCAGAAATGTGCTGAACTGTTCTAAACTAAACACATTCTCTTCCATGATGGTACTACTGTATAAGCATGTACTGTCAAGAGGAAGTATATGCTTCTGCTGCTACTTTTTCTTTGCAAAGATATCCGTCTCCCTCCTCCCTATCCATTGAGAAAGTTGGTCTTCAGCTGGAAAAGAACCTTCCTTCAGGCTACTTGTCTCTATAGTTGTGCCTCTTTCTGTTGCAACTCAGCCTTGAGAGAGGATGCCAGATACACATGGAGATCATTTTCCTTGTATCTGATGCATAAGATCCTAAGCTTTTCTTATACTAAACAAGCTTTGGTGCTGCCTGGAACATGTTGGTACGTACTTTCCATTGACAAGCCACAGAAATGGGTTTTGGTCACTTTTCTATCTCCTGTTTTGCAACCAAAAGTACCTTATTGGGAGGACAGGTACTTCAGCTTTCACATGAGTAACTAAAAGGCTCAGGGAAGTAAATTTCCAAGATGTAACAGGTGTTATATGAAAGTGGTGATAGCAAAACTAGGGAAAGAGTTGGTGACTTCTACTCTGAATGAAGCTATCTTCACTGCTTTTGAACAGTGAGACTCAAAAGAAGGGTCAGAGGGCATGAATGCTTGAATATTCATCTTGCAGAATTCACAAACCTGAAAGTAATCAACTCCTAATCCTTGTGTAGTTTTGACTGAGTCAAGCTTTTAAGTAGGACGAAGTTAGCAAACCATCTTTGTAAAAGTTCAGACTTAGGAATTTGTCAATTTGCATAAGAGTTGAGCACAAGCTATTGACTTTAGCTGAATCCTTCAGAAACAAATTGTGAGTTAAAATTTCTCTTTTGCTACTTATTATGCCTTTAGGATTTGAGTCAGTCTTTTATATGAAAAATGAGTATTTATTTTTCTGTGTTCAAGAACCACGAGGTTTGGAAGTGTTCTGCCTGGGGAATTACAGTCTCCATAAAGGCTTACAACCTCTGTGTTCAGTTTAAGGACCTGAGAATGCAAGCCAGGTTGTCTCCAGATGCATTCCTGGCACAGGACCTGCCACAAAATTAGGAAAAACAGAATAATAGAATGGCTGAGGTGGGGAGGGACTTCCGGAGGTCAAGTGGTCTGAGCCCCCAGCTCAAGCAGGACCACCTACAGCCAGTTTCCCAGGACCATGTGCAGATGGCTTTTGAATATTTCCAAGGATGGAGACTCCACAACTCCTCTGGGTAATTTGTGTCAATACATTGTCATCCCCAGAGTAAAAAAGTGTTTCCTGATATTCAGAGAGATCCTCCTGTATTTCAATTTGCACCCATTGCCGCTGGTCCTGTCAAAAACACCTGTCTGGAGAATTAGAAGGAGTGGGCATAGACTGATACACCACATAAAATAATTTGGCCCATTTTCTTAGCAGGACCTAAGTTTTCTTTGGAAAAAGCCCAGTTTTGTGCTGTCACCTACAAAAGTCTCTTACTAATATTAACCTTTAATAGACTATAATGCTTTGTTTAGGGAACATTCCTGGTAAGTTCCATGTCCTACTTCTCTGCTGACATCTGTCCAAGAGGTTCTCCTAAGCTATGGATTGAAATGCCGATAAAGTGACCAGAGTGGGGTTAAGAATATCTATTTCAAATCGGACACCTCCACAGATTTGTAAAAATTTATTGTTGCGCTGTCTTTAGTCACTAGATCTTATATTATAGGCTTTTCTACTGGAATTTAGTTTCTTGAACTTTAGGATGTTTTCCTTGAGATGATGTATATTCATGCTATTTTCTCGTGTTGCTCAAGTTTCCCTCTAGATGTGAATGCCAGTGTAGTACATTCAAGGGAAATTATTCTGAGTAAAACTTCAGGATGTTTTTAGAAAACATTTTCTATCACTATGAAGATAAGAGATCTTTAAAAGATCCCAGGAGATGCCTCATTGTCTCAAGAAATTTGATGTTGTACTAATTCATCCTGGTCCATCTAGTGTAAAGTGATGTAACTCTGAGAGCTTTAAACCCATCAAAACAGACAAGGAAACTCACCAGGAAAGATGGTGGTTTTCTTATTTTTTTAGATACATGTAAGTACTGATTCAGACTTTGTTCAACTGAAATAGCTCAAGAATTGGCAAAGAACTGTCATGACATAAAAACATTTTGCTAGGAGACATTTCTCATGGTACCTACTTATTGTTTCCTCAGGAGGTAATGTCTTCAGACACAATTTTAGTATTCCAGGTTAAACAGCTCTTGTTATCTTTCTTCACTGCTCGAGAGCTTCTGATTTGAATTCTTAAGACAATGAAATTATACTAGAATAACTGCATCAAATTGCATTCATATAGGAATGTGAATAGTGTAGTAGCTTGAGATTGCACATAAAAAGTGAATTGCTCTTTAATATTCATTTCATTGTCTTTGCTGTTTTGAAATCCACCTGTATTGAATCTCTCCTGTGGAGACAAGTTGAATGAAGCTGACATTTCTCAATTCTACCATTACCAACCTATTCTTTTCTCCAAGATAAATTATTCTCCAAGTTGAAGATGAAGCTGCCTTTAATGCTTACCAATTATTATTCAGTTTCAAGTAAAAGCAATTTAAAAATATCTGTACGTTCTGATTTTCTGAAACAGAACAGGTCTGAAAATGCTAGTGTAATCTATAAACTTGATAGAGTAAAATTAGACTTTCACAAGAGAATGAGAAATGGAGACCTGTATTGCTTGTTTGAAAGTTTATAATATCCAGCAAGAGGCTATGGACATTAAATGTAAGAAAAAAAAACAGAGGTTGTTTTTTTCCCCGAAAGATATGGAAGGGAAGAACATTTTGAAGATGTGCTTTTACTCTGTAGAAATAGAGAGGAGTGTACTGCAGAGAAAAATTTAAAATAGACTATTGCCCTTTTTTCTTGTAAAAACTGATGTTGTAATTGTCAAGCTATTGGCATTAAATTCAACAGTGAACTTTGATTTCTCCAAGGCATAAATTAGTGTGGTTCTTATCCTGGAAAAAATAACCTTATTGTGTTTTCTCTGTGTATAGTTGTACAAAGGCTGTCTCAAAATGTGATAGTCTTTCTGGGGTTTGGAGCAGGATAGCAACAAGGAGCAATGTCAAAATCAGAATTCAGTACAATGTGGATAAAAGTTGATTCTAGGTATAGTGTGCCTAGCTTCAAGGAAAGCAGTTAAACGTACTGGAGCTGAAGGCTATTTCCCAGGCAAGATGCAGTTCCCAACCACCAGTCTAAGGACTGTTAAACCCTCAGGTGGTCCTGATCTGTATCCTTGCACCTTAAATGAGGTTAATGATTTCCGATCTGGGCATTCTTGTTTCATGAAACAAAAAATGAAATGAAGGAGGGTGAAAACAAAGTCTTTTGAAGTTGTTTCTGTCTTCCTGTGCCCAAGGGCAAGTTTTTCAAGAAAATCCCTGTTCAGGGTCATATCTCTTAGCATCCGACCTGTCAGTAGCGTTATGATAACTGGCTGCAGTTATCTTTTGCGAACAGGGTTTTCTTCATTACTTTCTGTTTAAAAAGTTCTTTTTCAGACTATATCTGTCCCCTGTTGCATATCCGTGAAAAACCTGTGATAAACATTATCTTGGTTTAACAACTATGCAGTAACTGTTGATCTTGAAGAGAACATGGTATATATATCTGGAATCTGAACATTTCTGTGCATGCTTTATGCAAACGTCTTCCTTCTTCAAATCTATGGAGTTTCTCTTCTCAGTTAACATTCCTTCTTCGTTTCAGGAGTTGGACTTCATTATCCCTATTTTTCCCTTCCAACTCAGGATATTCTGTGATTCTTTTATAAATAAGGAAAAAATGTGGAGTTCAGAAAACTCTGTCCCTACAAGCTCAACCCCTGAGCTTGGCTGTGCAGATCTCTGGTATACAATTAGATACAGTGTCACATCAGTTCATCTAATTTTATCCTGTGTCAACAAGGACCTACTCTTTACTTTGTAGAGGCTTATCTGAATTGAAACTCTGCCTGTGGTACCTTTCCGTTTAAAAGTTTCTTTGCAGATTATCATCTCCCTACTCATACTTCTGGGAATTTTATTTTTTCTGAGTAATTTGTAGAAAAATGTTCAGCCATTTCTAATCCTTCTCCTTACAGCAAAGCATATGGTTCAGCAGCATAAAAAACGTTCTGCACTTCAAGCTGCAGCTCAACCTGCCTTTCTTATCCCCAACTACATTTTTTTAAATGTTAAGATGTCCTTACAAACATAAAAAAGCAAGACAAATAGCCACAGGTCTACCAACTGCAATATGCAGGACTGAGAGCAGTAAGCAATAGATAAAAATGGTAAAATGGTAAAATTGCTTATATGAAAGTGAAAGGAAACGTAGCCTTGGTACCATCTGAAACCATCACTCTCACTATGGCAGCATAATCATTGTTTTGGTTATTGCACAGAACTTAAATCTCGAAGTATGTGAGGCAGGCAGTATGTGTGCTGAACTTAGGAATGTAATATATGTGGCATTAACAGTGGCCTATCACTGGGCTCATTAAAAAAATTACTAGGTATGAAATGGATTGTTTGTTCTCTCTTAGGTATAATGTTCAAGTGCTATTAACATTTACTTTGGAGGACAAGACATGACTCAAAAGTTAATTGACTGTTTAGTAGCCTGTCACATTTGAAGATCTGAAATGAACTTTCCCTCACACTTAATGAGCTAGAGCTTTTTTAATTGGAAAAATATTTGTTGTAGTGCTCCAGCTGTTAATATTATAAATGCCTAGGGCCTCCTCTAGCTTAATTTGTTATGCTCTCATTTAAAGTTCGCCACAATGCATTTTAAATTGTAACATATGAACTGGGGGAAAATTGATCACCTCTTGCAGAAGATTTTTCAAAGACTGAACAAAACCATGCTGCAAGCCCTGACAAAGCTATAAAGCAGACATTAAGTGCAGAGTGTTGTTTATGGTGGGGGACAGGTCTTATGTCAGAGACAAACACCACAATTTGGAAAATGTTTTTTATGCTCTACAGAATCCATCTGAATAGGAGTCTTCTTGCAACTGCAAACATATCTCTGAGATACTGCAGTTGTTATTAGGTTGGAAGGGGCAAGAGGAAAAAAAAACAGTCAATGCATTTCAGTTTTAAGTCTAAAACATGCCCTTGCTTCTGTTGCTCTTGTAAAATAAAAATATCTGCAAAGTTTATTTTTTCATTATCTTAACTTTGCAAATGTTCAATCTGGGTTTAAACCTGAGGGTAGCTAAAATATGCCATGTCTTTTCCAGTTCTTTCCACGCATCAGGAAATTATGTACAAGCACACATCAAAAGTTCTCTTGCCTAGGACAGGCACCTATGATTGAAAATTATTCCATATTTTTGGCTCTGCACAAAAGTAATGATATAATTAGAGTTGTCAAAATTCTAATTCATCTAAATTTGTGAATTATGCTTCATAACTAGAAACTGCAAAACAGAATTTCTTAATATCATCAGGGGGTTTACTTGATCACAAAGAGCATAAAAATGCATGGCTTTGTTTAAATATTAATGTTGTAATTCAACAAATATGCTTGCAGCAGTTAAGAAAACATCTAAATCTTTGAGTCTCTGTATCTTGTTTTATGCCTACGTGTGCTTTTAAAGGAAAGAAAATAACTAGTCATGGTGTACATTTAAGGATGAGTGACAGTGTTATTCTCTTTAGGAGAACCCCCAAGCCAAGTAAGTCCAAGACTGCTATAGAAGTGTTGATTCTGTAACTGAGATCTAGGTCAAGGACTACCATTGGTCCCTAAATTGTCACAGTGAAGGAAGGAAAGTAGTCCTCTGTGCACAGACAGAGAAAGTAGGGGGTAAGGCTGCTGCCAGAACAACTTGGGGCTTCAAGGACAAGCAAGTGATACTACTTCCTTATTGCCCCTGTAGCAGAGCGACTGCATTTATTGAGGTACAAATGGCTGCTACACTGGGAATATAAGGTACCTCTAAGATTGGAGTGAGGAAGAGGCATTGTATTCTAAGGCGTTGGCTAATAAGATTTTGAGTATATAAAACTTACAAATTCCCTTCCTAGAAGTCCTTACGAGAGAGATTGGGGACAGGTTAGAGAGTTTGGGAGGAACATTTCAAGATATGTGAGCTGAAGGTACTGAGGGATAGGAGTAAGAGTATGAAACCTAGAGAAGGAATCACTGGGGTAAAACATGCTTTGCGTTCAAAGAAGGTCTGTCAGTGTGTGGAAGGGGCAGCACAAAGGTGATGTGGACGGGCAGCCAAGTTTCTGTGAGATGTGTGGGAAGACTGTGATGACATGGAGGGTAGCCCATTGTCTTAAAAAAGTGACTTCAAAAGAGAAGGCTGTAGACTGCAATTCTGCTACAGCTACATCATCTCCTCCAAAGAATGCCATAAGAATATATTGAGTAAAAAGAGGTATTTGCAGTTTCTGTCAACATCACGGTAACATTGTGTACCCATCCATGGGCCTGATAACATTATAAACTTTCTGACTGAGTTAGTATGTGCAGTGAAGAGACTGCATAAGCCCAGTCCTTTTGCTGCATTAATCTGCCCCATGGAAGTGTTGGAGCAGCAAACATGTATGTGATTTTGGTGGGCTGGAGTATGGGTGCTTCAGCACACATTAAATTCAGAAGATCAGATATGTAGTTTCAATTAAAAAGAATATTAAATAACAGAGTATCTGTTTTACAAGTTATGCATTCCCTTTAAAATTACTGTGCTTTATAATCCTTTGCTTTAAGCGGTTCGATTGTGTACTTAGCATCATTAGTTGCTTTGGAGGGAGTAGAACTCAAGCCTCCAAGTCTGTCTGAGGCTGATTTCATCAAATGGCACTTCAAACCTCCAGGCAGAAGAAGTGACGCTATTTTGTAGCCAGCACATTCCCTTGAAATATACAGGTCATCGTTCAATTGTCATGCAGTGCTGTCACTTGATTTATAGCAGAATCACATATACCCATCAGAAACAAAATTAGCAATAATCCTCAAAGGCAGCTGAGTATCAACTTGTAACTTTTTTTTTTTTTGAGAAGTTGATGTTGTAGGTTTAAGAGCCTATATTTAGAAAATAATAAATTAATCAAGGTACTCCTGCAAAATGGAATATAATTTTTCACCCATCATCCTTGTCAGAAGTAGTTGTGTTGTCTTTACTGAGTCAGATGTTACAAGCCTAAAGCAAGAGATTCTAATCTACATTGGTACGATTGATTCATTCAAAAGACTCTACATTACAGTAATTCAGTGGGAAGAGACTGAGACAGGTCATGTCATCGATTTGGTTTTTTTTAATGGAGAAGTAATAACTGCAGGTCAATATACTTCAGCAATGGATGAGCTGACTTCTTACTGCAAGAAACTACTTAGGAATAAGAACCTGAGGCTCGTACTTGTACCTGAGGCTCTGCAACATATTTATTATTTCTGCAGGGAAAATACAAGCCCCCTGCAGTTGCATTAAATGTTCCATATGGGGTGATTTGTCAAAACCATGACAATTGCTTAGCACTTTTGGGATCATCAGATGTAATATATTTATTTCGTCATTGCACACAATCTGCATTGATAAGGAAATTGTGTTATTACAATGCATTTAGCATGTCCAATTTCAGGCAAAATAAATTATTCTGAACATACCTGCTTCCACTTATAATGTAATTTTGCAGCTCCTCTGGGTATATACTGGAAAGTGTCATTAAGAGAAAAGGGAAGAAACTGTTCAGTTTTAACCAAATTCTCACATTTCAAACTAGGTATTTCAAGAATACAGAGAAGGCTTGTGATAAGGGCTTTTCAAATCAAACTGAAAAAAACTTCACCTTGACAAGATTGCTTAAATAAATAATACACTGTAAATATATTTAGACATAACACTGCTTGGCATAAAAACATAGAAGACTGCAACACAGAGCAGATACAAACAAAAACTATGAACTGATGTAAAACATAACAGAAATCATAAATGATATCTAAAATGCAGATTGTCAGAGATAAAAGTTAGGTATATTGGAGCTTCTTTTCAATGTCGTAGGGTACTTGGAATTAATCGTATCCCTTGTTGGTCTCTGAGAATCTGAACTATTAATGAAAACAAGTGTGCTACAGGTCCTATGGCAGTAGTGTAAATTCTGTGAATCCCATGGCATAGTGACTGGAAGATGTAACCAGAAGAAATTATTATGATTGTCAGAATGTCACAGTGGAGTTTAAAATTTATTGTCTGTAAGTGGAAGTACATCAGACCTTAAAAAGAAGTTAAGGTGTGTTTGGACAGATAGCTTAATAGCTCAGTTACCTAATATTTTCAATATTAAAAGGTTGTTGCAGTCTTTTCTAAGTGTATTCACATGGTGGCTGTGGTCAGCAAGGGACAAAAGCTTACCCCAAAAAGTCTATTCATCAAGTATCTCAAATGTACTGAGGCAGGGGATCATAATTATTGCTTCTAACTTCCTGGCTGAACTCCTGAGATATGTCAGTCTGTCAAATGACTAAACTGCAGTTTGGTTCATGTTGTCACATAACAACATCCAAAAGCACTAGGAATTTCTAGAGTCTCTTGGAACACAGAAAAATCCTGTGTTGATATCTCCTTAACTCTATTGCCAAAAGCTTACATCTAGTGATTCTTCTGCCTGAGCTGAATGAAGCTCCCCTCCAAGGCTGACAATCAAGAGCATGACTGAGAATTAACCCTGTAATCCATTAAATATGGAAAAGTCCATCATTCTGTCCTTTGTATTTACAAGTTTCTGAGCAGAGGTGATAGAGATGAAGCCATACCTGACTGTATTCTTCTTGCTCACCAAGAACTTCAAAATAAAGCCTTTAAGAACCATAACTGACATTTTAAAAGTAATTTTTACTGTTACTGTCTTTGGTAACTAGTTCTTCTTCTAAACAAACTGTACATGTCCATACCATACTTCTAAGGGTTCATGGTCAAAACCTGAGTGCAGTGGAGCTTTGAAGTGAGAGATGAGGTTATATTTCTGCATTAGAAGGGGTAACCACGGAGGGGCTGAAAGGAGAATATAGATGCTTCTCATACACCCTGAAAAATCTTCACTGGTAGTATCAAATCCATTTCTGTGTAGTGCTGTGACAGAAGGACATGTACCTTCCATCACTAGAAGGTAGCAGTGCTGTGAGTGTGTTCAGGGTTCTGCACTTCAGAAAAGTCTGGGATTTTTCCCAGCGCAAACTTCTGATAAATCAAGGCTAAATAGAGTCATAAGAGCCTAGTGACTAGACTTCTCTCAAACTGATATCTGAAGAAAAGCACATGATATGATTAAACTTTCAGAGGCTTGAATTGCTGTAAAAGTCAACTCATCAAAATTGTTCCTCTGTTTTCTTTGCATTTCTAAAGATGTAGCTGTAATGATGAGGAAGGGAGATTCTAAAGGTTCGCTTTCCTTCCGCATATTCCTCTTGCAGCTCTGAAAGCTGGCAGTAAAATACTCTCTGTTAACATCTCAGTCTTCATCAGTTCCATTAATGAACAGACTGTCTACTTTGCAAATAATGGTCACTTAAGAATCAATTGTGCTTCATAGTGAAGCATTGTGCTACTGCAAATTCCACCAGTCAAGAGATTTTTGGCAGCTCTTGCCTGAAAATCTGGATATCTTTGCAGGTCTTTCTTGACAGAAAGAAAGTGAAAGCTCTTAAGAATTGTTTAAATGTCACACCTCTGTACAGGAAGTTAGAAGCCCAATGAAACTGGATAAAGATCTGTCAATTTACCACGAGAAATAGCTTCTGTTAAGATTTATCTTTGCTGTTAAGACCCAGCTCAACTATAGATTACAATACTTCTTATCTACAAATTAATATAATGAGTTCAAATTCAGCTAAATCTGTGTGCTGATGCATTGGAATACACCTTCTGAACAGTTGTAAGGATCTATTTTATTGGTTTTAGTAGAATTAAAGTCAGATTGTCATGTTTAATTTCTTTATACACTTTACCTTTATATGTGTCTGATAGGTAGATTTAAAAAAGCTCTTCCAAAATTACTTCACTGACAAAAGACGAATGCATAATAACCTAACAAATCAGTAAATGTTACGCAATTTATGTCCTGTAATTGCAACCCCCCACGTCCTCAGTTCAGAAACAGTTTGCTTTAATACATGAAGGTAACCCTTATTGAGAAGACCATGTAAAGACTGTTAGATTAGTGACCTAGCATACCTAATATCAATTAGAGGAACTCAGTGTTAATTCTAGTGAAAACATACTTTTAATAATGAAGGATATGATAATAAGGACAGTGACAAACCTAGTTAAATGCTCAAATAGTGACAATAATACAGAAGGCAAGAGCTGGTAAAAGATGATGAGCAATGCTGTATAGTTGCAAACTAGATTAAACTGTATTGAAGATTTATGGCTTTCATTAAATACTATTTCTCAAGGACTGAGGCACTCATCTGCATGATAACAGGGGAGCCAGTGACTTTCAGGACTTTAGTGTAGCATGGTGACAAGTAGCACAGGGGTGAGGAAAATACTTTATACTCAAACTTCAAACACCGCTCTGAATGCAAAGCTATAAGAATTTTCTTCAAACATTTACCTCATTTGGGCTAGCCAAGTATCAAATAGATTCATAAGAATTGTCTAGCTATGGCTTAAACATGCTGAGCTGAGATACCAAGTATCTCATTCCTCTCAGACTGGATAAGGAGTATATCTGGGAATTTTTCAAACCCATGAAAAAGATTTTGGCAAGTCAAGCAAGCACAAAACTCTTTCACAATGAATAAAAATGAAAATCAGTAGTCACAGAGCAATTCTGGAAATGCAACTGTTTCTGAGAAGGTATAAAATCAGAAAGGCTGCATTACAGGGGGAAGAAATGATGTGCAAGTAAGATGAACTTAACTTTAAAGTCTGGGTGATCAAAGATAAAAATGGTGTTGGTCCTCCAAGTTAGAGCTACAGATTTACCTTGAATAGATGTTGTAGGTGAACCTTCAGTAACTTCAGCTTAGTAATTAGTTTAAATAGAGAAGTGGAGACCCAACCTGTAGTTCACCTTTCAGTCTCTGCAAAAGATGTTATTTCTTGGGTGAGTTGTAATGGTGTTTTAGTAAACATAAAGATCTAGGAACAAAAGCTACCTTTACTAACCATCAGCTTTGTTACTATGCATCTTCATTGCACTGCAGCATGGGTAATTCCAATTACTTTTTTTCTTTCTGGCAGTCAAGATTAATCGGACTGCTGTTGACAAACTGTGGTGATTGTTGTGAACTCTCATTGACATCAACATTTGCTGGAGTAGTTTAGTTCTACCAGCTAAATCCTCTTGTTTGCATTATTGTTAGAATCTGTATACCTGTTCACATGGCAACGTGGGTCAGTTCACAAAAGCTAATTATTTCATATTCAGTGACTCTGAGATGTCAATAGTCATTAAGGGCTGCAGGTGATTTGCTCTTTTTCATATAGGTGAAAAATCAGGAGGAAAGATTAAAATGAATACATTGGCAACTGAATTGATAAGTTCTTCTGAAGAGTCACCCAAAAGCTACAAATAAATCTGTGAAATGTTAATCTTGTTGTGAGACTTTGCATGTTCTTCCTGCCCCAAAGGCATTATTGGAGCTGAAAAGCATTCACACAAGTCACTTGTCCAGTGGCTGCTGAGGCTCAGTGCAGGCTACCCAAATCTCTAACGGATATTGTGGCAATAAGCTTGTCAACAAAGTTAGCAGCTGAAGTGCCCACATTTTCCAAACTGTTTAGCTTAAAATTATCAATTATCTCAGCAAACAGAAATAGAATCTGCTCTTAAAAAAGGAAGGAGGTTTTTTGGGGTGGGTTTTTGTTTTTTCTTGTTGTTGTTGTTGGGGTTTTTTTGTTTGGTTTTTTTTTTTTTTGTGGCAGTTTAAATTAACAGGCCTTGTTTTGAACACTGTTTTTATGTCGAGATGGACTGCTGGCTACAGCCCTACCCGTGATGCACAAGGCCATAGCCTGGTATTTCCAGCTGCTGCTTCACCCCAGAGCTGCAGAACTATAGCACATCCCAGGAGATGACAAGACATCCATAGAAGGGGAGGACCCACTTGTCTCCGTCTGGCGTCGTTCTGGATGTGCTCCCTTGCCTTGCACCTGCTGCAGGGTGGCAAGTACAGGTCTGGCTAATTACTACAAACTGCAGTGCTCTGCGACACCTGCTGAACAGCTTTTTCAAGCCAGTTTTCTTTAGGTTCTTAGTTAAATATAAAACTATTCCTCCTTTGACTCAGTCCCTTGGAGCAAGTGTTTAATGCTCTAGCCAGACACAAGGCATGGCTTTATGAATTAATTACACAGTACCGTCACATTTATTTTCCTTTGCTGAGCTGCACACTGGGAACTCCTGAAGGTACTCATTCTGCAGGGACCAGCAGCAAGATGGAGGTGACTGCACCACTGGTTGGGCTTCCTGAGGCAGGGAAGGACCCTCAGCTCATGCTTGGGAGCTGCCTTGGAGCCGCAGCCCTGGTCCTGTCCCAGTCACTGGCCTTCCTGATTGCCAAGCCTGGCCTGGAACCTGTTGCAGGGTCACCTTGTCAGGACATTGGGTGCCCTGCGTATAGGAAAGGCCAACATGATGGCTGTACGGGAAGAGGTGCTGAACTGCATCCCAGTGGAAAAGATTTCAAGGAGAAAGAAAGCCTCCTTTTTTTCCTGACACACTTTCCACTCTCAGCAGATGGGAGTCTGTTAAGTCTTTCTAAGCAAGTCAGCTGTCCTAGCTCACCATCTTTTCCCTTCTGGATAATACTCACAAAGACCATGATATGCAACTTGTCATTCCACTGGAAAACACGCTCAGATGGCTGTGGTTCCTGTTGTGTTTCTTTATCAATGACTTCAATGAGTGTTCATTTTCTGTGCATGTGAGTTGTCTTTTCAAATTAATTGCAGACACCGAAAACACACACACACACAAGCACGCACACACACACACACCAAGTAGAAGACTGAAAAAACAAATATTTTTTTCAACTACTGGCCAAAGGATTATGTAAATGCTGTGGCTGGCACATGAGCTGCAAGCCGAAAAAAACCAGACTGTTTTATTGTAGTGGAGGAAAAAGGCCAGTAATTACACTTCCCAAATGAAGTGCTGTCTGCCCAAGTTACAACTTTGCAGCTCTTCCAAAATCTTCAGATGCAAATGACCTTTGACACTCCGAGCCTGCATTTCGGAATGCCTGAACTGCTGGAAAGTAATTGTTCTGCTTCTAAACTGTCTCATTCCTGATCTGGCTGTGAACAAAAAACATTCTAACAAAGCTCCTGCTTCTAGTATTTGGTATCATCGGGTACCTCAAACGAGAAGACAACCAGAGGATGGATATTAAACAGCTACTACTTTGCATGGAGATATTGAGAAGTACTCTGAGATCACATTCTATCAATTCTATGTTCCACTATGAGAAAAATAGGCCTGATTGACTATCTTTCTTGTTGCTTTCCTACCAGTAAATTTTGAAGATCTCTTAAAAGACTGATTTTTCAAGTCTAGTGATCAGAAAGTCAAGCATTACTTTCCATAGCAAAGAAGTAGAAAACTGATGGATTGTCATCTCTGATGTTCCAGTAAATACTCTTTGGAAAACTTTGTCCATTTTTTCCCAGGTCTCTTAAAATTTTTTTGTAAAAGAGGCACTTAAAGAGATAGATCTGTTGGAGCTGTTCCTTAAAGAAGCATTGCATATTGAAAGTTGATTTTACAGATAGCATTAATGGATGCTTGTAATATTTCAGTCTGGGTGAGCAAAATTAACCTCTGCAAAATGATTACAAGAGTTCACTGAAGTTATTTTTGTCATTTATAGACTCATAGAACAGTTTTGTTGATACGTTCCTTTTGCTTTTAAAATTTTACATATAATTAGGATCACTGCACTACCATAATGACACTGTCTATGAGACAATTCTAGAACTTCCAACTCCTATTACTAATAAGCCTCCGAGTTTCTTGACACCTCTCACACTTTGCTGGTCAGAAATGTGTTAAATTGCTTGCTTATCTTCTTATTCCATCCACTTTTGCATATTACATCAAAAGGTTCTGGAAACTACAATGTCTTCTCTTGGGCCTGAAATGTATTTTGGAATGCTGCTACTGGAGGAAAGGTTGAGAAGGAGGAAAGAGGGAAGCGAAAGGGGAGAAATTAAACATTTTTGTCCTTACTGTAACTGATAATGAATTTACAAGGATAATTTTGTTTTCATTTATTAAGCACTTTTATACAGTTGACACAGACTTACTTACAGCAAATGGATATATCCTTTTTTTTATCATAAGCATACAATTTTAAGTGACCAAATAAATGGAAGGGCAGGGACAAGAATTAATCAAAGCTGTAAAAATGAAAAGAGCATGTGTGTGATACATTTTTGCTCATTTTTAGGTATTGTTTGATATGGTTATTATAATTCTAAATTGTCCTGAAAAATTCAATTACTTGTACCAAAGATGATGAAAATCCGTTACTAGTATCATATACCAAGGGCCTAAAAAATTGCTTTTCTGTTGCTCTTACATATGTTTGAAATTGTAATGCTTGATCTCAGATTATCCAAGAAGGCAAAATATACCTAACTGAAATTAAGGGATTGGAGGAGACTGATTCTTTAAATAAATGGACTTGAGACTTTACTAGTAGTTAGTAAGGCTACATGTAGAAAAGCTGTTGACTGTACAGTCTCAGTTAACTTTATAGTTACTACTGTTCATAGAAAAATTATTATGATATATACAGCCTTTTTTCAATGACACTGAAACAGGAAAATCAAGAGAAAGATCACTTGCTGATAAAAATATGGGTCCGATTTACTGAAACTTTGCAAAAACAATGTCCCATATCTTTTATTACCATCATTTAATCTTTCCTGGTTTGGATATAAGAGACTTTTTTAAAAGGTACAGATGCTTCTGTCAACCATTCTGGAGTCTTTCATAATCTTTTTCCCTAATCTTCCATCCTTTTTCAGTTACATTGTAAAAATAAAGGAATAGGCTACTGTATCAGTTTTAAAGGATGGCAAATATCCATTTCTAATAGTTTTAAACTGAAGTTAGCTCAGTAAAAACCTTTATTTATTCCCGTATGCTAGGTCAGGAATAAAATTTTCTTTTTTATGCAATTCTTTTACCATCTAAAGCTAAGATGAACCTAAATGTTATTACAAGTTTTATGTGTCAGTATGATTCTTTTCATTGTTTTCACTCATCAAAATGTATCTTTAATAAACTTCTGTATCATACAGAATTCTGTCACATCGATCTAATCTGTTTACATACAAAGCATCTTCAGTAGGAAACATGATGGTGAGGAATGACTTCAAGTTGAATGTATCAACATCTTACTATAAAGAAAGACTTTCAAAGGGCTCTGCAATTCCACTTTCCTAACCACAGGAGCAGAGAGACTGAATCCCCCAAGATGCTGGCAGAGAACAAAGCACATGGACAGCAGTATGAGCAGCAATAACTTAATTGTCAGCTCATTGCAGTTACTGTCAATGAAATGCTGGGCATGATAAAGCATTAGCAATTTTCATCTGTTAGCATATCTAGCATTTCATTCATAATCTCTATTTGGGGAGAGGAAATATGATGGAAATTTTCTAGCATTTGCTATTTGGCTTGCTACACATGCAACTATCTGATTTACACTCAGATTATCTGCAAACAGAAATGGTCATTTAAGTGTATGTCTCATCAGTTTGCAAATGTGACCCTTAGCTATGAATTTACTTGCAGATTACTGCCACACTGATGTAATGGAAAATATTCATGCAGCCTAAAGCTTAACTTTTCAGACTAGGACAAAACAGCAGCTATTTGTGTTTGAAAGGTAGTCTTTGCAACCAAAACAGACAAGCGGTTTTCCCTTTCATACTTAACATATTAAGCAGTGACAAGATTTATGTAACATCAGGCATTTATAAGTTAAGAGTAACAAAAATCAGATTATTCATCCATATCCAATTAATCTTTATTTATACTTTTTAAAACAAACTGTTCATATCTTACTTTCATTGGGACCACAGGCCCGTTATGCTCTTGGTTGGAACATGAGAAAGGGAGTGGCAGTGAAAAAAAAATCTGTTGGTAGCAGCTCCTATTTGAGGCTTATTTTGGAATCTATCTACAGTAAGGCAAGGAGGAATAAGTTTTGGGTTTTTTGGGGTTTTGTTTTGTTTTGTTTTTTAAAAGAGGCTGCTAAGTGCCCCTCTGGAGATTCTCATTCTGCAGCAGAGTTCCTACAAGGAGTTGGGAAATTTCCTCCAGTATAAGAGTTTTGTGAATAATCACTAATACTGTGTTCCATGTATTCTACATGACTAAACTGATCTAGCTACATTAATACCAATCTAAGATTCTCTGGAATGAAGAAGCTTTTGAGCAACCCCCAAAACCACATTTTGCATAATTCAAGTGTTCATAACAGTACTGCAAAAGTAGTTCCTTAGTTGGAAGACAGCTTCAATTGAGCATAGACTCCACCTAAAAAACTATTAAATAAATAAAATGTGCAAATAGGATAGCAAATTAGATTTTTCACTCAGGGATAAAACTTCTATCTAGTTATTTCTGGATGTTTTACATCAGCGTTGATGGCTGCTTAAGGATAGACCACACAGAATATTCTGTTCTCAATAGCAAAATCATATACTTCTCTTATTATCAAAACTGTGCAACAAAGAACTTGTGGATGTCCTCCCAGCAAAAAGGAACAACTCTGATGTAAACAACAAGATGATGGCTGAAATTTTCCACAAATGCTGATATCAGAAACTGCTTTGACATCTGACTGTGCACAGCACTGACAATAACAAGAGCTTCTTTTTTCAAGGTATTATCTACCTACTCAACTGCTGCCCCTCCCCTGGAATATTTATTACATTTACTAAATAAATCAACTATAAAGTATGAATTATCCTTATTTCCCTTAGATTATTTACCTTAAAGTCTATATTCATTAGAAATCTACTTTTTTTTTTTTCAATACTAGTCTCTTTTGTACAGTAATCCTTTTTAAAATACTACTTGAAACAGAAGATAACTGTAAATAGATCAGGAAGGAAAAGTAACACAAAGACTGCCAAATATGATTTATATTATGTGCTACTAGGATCTCAGTTAAGACTCAGTGCAGAACATTAGCAACTGGAAAGCTAAACTTCTGAGATTAACTTCACCATTGCGGTAGCTGCATGCATGTTACCATGGAAGCGAATTTGAGAGGGAAAACGCAGCTGGCAGAGAGGGAATTAACTCCTCAATATAGCTGGAAATAACTTTTCCAATGCTGATCTTCTTGTTCTATGAAACTCTTTGAAAGACTATAAATCCAGACCAATAACCGTTTCATGATTAGCCCCAGTAGTGAGGGTAATAATCCACCAGCTGTCTATAGAATTGAGCTCATTCTATAAAATGAATCCCAGACAAAAGGCTCACATTTAGGCCAGATAGGAAAAACCACTCTAGCAGAAAAGTGCAATGCCAAATCACATAGAGAAAACAGCATGAAATGACAGTTTAATTGGCAAAGTATTCAGGGAAGATGTGGGTGGACAACATATGTACAAGAGAAGAGTAAAAGGTGCTTTTGTCATTTGATTCTGTCTCCATGATTTCGGTTGGCTTTGATCTTGGAATATTTCACAGGTATAGTTCAGTGTACTTCAGTAGTGTCTTAACGTTATGGGGACCTAATATGTGAGATAAATTTAAGTTAACTTGAAAATTAGGAGTATCATATAGTCAAGGTGAAGAACTATATTTGGCATATTTTCTTCAAAAATACACTAAGGGTTAAGTTTCTAGGTGCTTTGAGATAATTCCACTTCCAGTCTGAGGGAACTCTGAAAATAATTAATACACATTTAAATTACTAGTCCATAAAAATGTTGCTGAAAAAGGCAGAGTTCATTCATACTGATGTATCACATTTCTCACGTGTCACTTGCCAAATTTACTCAATATTCAATTAGCTTTGGGAGGTGCTGACTGCATCTCCTTTAGCATTGCTATATTAGCTGGTAATCCTGACCACTGCTAATCTCTCATTGTATAATCCATTATCTGAGCACTTAGTCATGGGGCTTGAAAATGACCCTTACTTATTGGAAACTATTTACTCTTATAAAGTGTTCTCCAATACAGTCCTGTTGTTTGGAAGGTGCAAAGGAAGTCCATCTGTGATTCACCATTATGTATTAACCTACAGAATGTATCAAACACGTTTTAAGTCTATTTACTGTTTCAGTGTTGATTTAGTTTCTTGTATTCTCTTTTGTCCCAAGTTTCTGGCTGATGAGTGCATTCCCTTTGACTTCAGTGAGATGAATGTGACAACAGTATGTCAGGGCTGAAATCCAACTAAAGGCCGAAGAATTTATGGAAAGGGACAGAAGTGTAATTTCCATGAAATAATCAAGACTGTATGTAGTATCAGCCTGTGCTAATGGAGACAGAGCTACATTCCCCAGTAAATCCATTCACACACCCTATATAAAAAAAAAAAAAAAGACTTTTTTTTTCTCCTGTCTATAATTTATATTACAATGTGTTTACTTGCCTGATCTGAAAACAAGAGAGAGCTTAAATCATTACACAGAATTGTTTAATAACCGTAACAGCTTTATTAAGAGTAACCAAGCGAGGCAGCCTATTGGCAAAGAGAAACTAATCATAAGCCAAAACTTCAAAGACCAAAACCATGGAATTAAAAAGAAAGAAAGATAAATTTCTCTCTGTATCTATAATAAATATGAGAGTGAATAGCCAACAAAGTTTTGAGATGTTTGATAACTCAAACACTGGCATATCTTTCTACCTTAATTATTCTCTCTGTTCTGATGTTTCATTCCATTCACGCCAAGTCTATCACTAAAGCTGAGTTGGGGGTCCTTGTGGCTTACAGCATTATCTGCTCCCTAGGAGTTGAAAATGAACTTTTTAGCTGGTGGTTGACGCTGGCATAGCTTAACCAAATCTCAGGTCACAAACCAAGTACCGGAGCTTGTCTAGATCAACTTCCTGCTCAAAGCCAGGGCTACTTCTGAGTCTAGATCACCTGTGGCTATGTCTAGCCAGGTCTTCCAGACCTCGAACAAAGGAGACGCTGTAGTGAATGGCCCATACAGGGATCAAATCCACAATCTCGGTGTTATTTAGCACCATGCTCTAACTAACCAAGCTAATCTCAGGGTCTGAGCCTCTGAAGGAACAATCTGTGACCGCTGCTTCCTGATGTATCATTTGGCACTGCCAGGAGGCATTTGGCCCCATAACCTTGGTATGGCTCTTTAAATAGCTGTATATGACCCTTAGTTCCCTCTCAACAAATTTAACCAGTTCAGCTCCCTCCACCTGTCCCTACAGGTGTCCCTCCATTCTGTAAGGCCACCAACAACGTGATAAGCTGATTTTAAGTAGGGTCCATTTTGATGCCTTCTATTCCTGCATTATTCTGTGAAGTTGTTTGAAATAAGGACAAGGAGAGACCACTCACCAATTACCACCAGGGGTAAAACAGACTCAACTCAGGGAAATTAATTAACTTATTACCAATCAAATCAGAGTAGGGCAATGAGAAATAAAAACTAAATTTTAAAACACTTTACCCCTCAAACCTTCTTTTCTTCCTGAACTCAACTGCACTCATGGTTTTCTTTATCTTCTTTTCCCCATCAGCCCAGAGGAATGTGGAATGGTGGCTGTGGTCAGTTCATCACGTTGCCTCTGCTGCTTCTTCCTCCTGAGACAAGAGACTCCTCACAGTCTTCCCCTGCTCCAGCTTTGGGTCCTCCATGGAGTGCAGGTGGATCTCCACTCCACTGTGGACTTCCATGGGCTGCAGGGGAACAGCCTGCCTCACTATAGTCTTCATGGTTGGTGGTAGGCTTGGTATTGGCTAGTCATGCATCCGTCTCGGAGCTGGCTGTCATTGGCTCAATTGGACATAGGGTAAGCTTCTGGCAGCTTCTCACAGAAGTCACCTCTGTATCTCTCCATTCCCCCCACTATCAAAACCTTGCCATGCATTCCAATACAATGTAAAATTAATAAAATATTTAAAAATACCTGTTCCCCCTCTCTTTATTCTCTTTTCCATTTCTACCTAGCCAAAGATGAAATGAGCAAATGCACAGACTAATATAAGTCTGGAAAAGCAGAGGGAGAGACAAGTTTGAACCCTTAAGGTGTGGATGGGGGATGATTTGTTATCTGTAGTTCCTGTTTGCCATTATGCCTATTATTTGTGCTGGGCAGAAATTGCACTCAAGTCAGTGGGAGACACAGGTAATGGTAATATTTGTGTTTTCTGTTCAACTGCACTGAAGGGTCAAGGGTTCTTCTATCAGAAAAGTGTAGCAGATGGTTTCTGGATTATACTTCCAGTAGCTGGTACAATATACTCTCTTAAACAGATCCATATTAACAAAACTAATTAACCCATAGGAGAAAAATATTTGAATAAGCAGTCCTCGACACTGTGAGTAGCCTGAATGCCGGAAACTAGCAAGGGAATTGCTAACACAAACTGTATGCAATTTTGGTTTGTTGTTGTTGTTACTGTACTAGTTTTTTCACCCACCTAAAGCCTTCTGAATATTAATCAAGTGCTTTTGCTTGACAAATCTGTCTGTTGAGCTGTTTGAGTTGGGTATACAGAGCATGATTAATCTTCCTTCACATTTAGTCAAAAACTGCAGCTAATAGTGGCTGTGGCTATTAATTTATGTTTATAAAATTCATATTTATAAAATGTGAACCAAACAGCTAGAATTTTCTATGAAATGTCATACTGTGGAGCTGATATTGACAATAGCTGAAGTCACTCGGATAGAGATGGTTTTATTTTGCTTCCTCTTACTGAGATATTTTTTGTTTGGTACTATCTAAATCTTTGTATGCAAAATGCCATCCAAATAAATAAAAGGTAGTTGAAAACTCATGAGTAGAGACTAAGAAAAGGTAACAAATAAACACTTTGAAAAAAATTTCTCAGGAGAAGTGAGACAATAGCAGAGAAAGCAACAGCTCCATCCCCACTTTTGTATGTAATAGCCATTTCTACCAGAGAATTATGAGGCAGGATTTGAGTGAGGCCAGTGAGATGGTATTAGAGCCTTAGAGGGCTCCTTCCCCTCCATGATGCCAGTGCAGAGTAGCAAGAGATAGAAGAATGAAAATGAAACAAATTCAGTGACAACAACCCTCCTGGTGGAACAGAAGACTGGGTGATTTTTAATATTTTCCTGTATAGCACGATATCCACTTAAGTTGGCCTATGTCTTTGAGCTGTTATATGAAGTATAACAGAGTGTTTATCTGAGTCAGATCATATAAAGTTCAATAGTTCTTTTTTAATAGAAGAACAACACAAGTGAATAGAAATGTATCATTAAGGCAAATGAAACAAGAGCAAGAATAACAGTGAATACACAGGACAGGAGCAGCATGTGGGTGTCATATAAATGATACAGACTGAATGTGCATTGCAATGAGTTGTAATTCAGCAGAAGCTTTCTGCAAGTGAAACAGCAGTCAGTCTTTTACAGTTTCATATTATCCTCTTTTCCAGTTACTAATATGGATGGTAGTGTTCCAGGACAGGAGCTCATCTGTACTTTCACAAGTAGTACATTCTGCGTGCAAAGGCATGGAAATACTTGTCTGAGCACTGCTGACAAATCACACATTGTATCTAATACTGTAAGGGCTGAATAGAGTCCAAATTGATTTGTTACTTCCAGTTTTCATGAGTTTCTGCTAACTTAATTAATTTGAAAGGGAAACTCCTTTTTACCTTGATAGAGCTTGCTGAAGATGCACTGGACAAAGAAGCAAAGCCCATTAAAAATCATTAAAATGAACAGACTTGATGAGGAACAAATTGCTTCTGTGAGCTGATGAGAATTAACTGTGTGAGAAGAAGTCTGTGATAAAGTAGTAAATAATGTGTTCTTAAATGAGAAAGCAGGAGTTTACCTAGTGGAACAGGTGATCAACAAAAATTGGTTATTAATCTTTGAAACTTCTCACTTGGAGAACAATTTTCCATACGTGAAAATGCTTCTCTACATAGTCTGTCAAGGTAGAAGTTAAATGTTTCACTCTTCACTATTGGAGGGAAAACTGCAAGTTTCTGTCTTGGTTTCATTTGGGGTAGAGCTAATTTTCTTCTTAGTAGCTGGTACAGTGCTGTGGTTTGGACTTAGGATGACAATAGTGTTGATAACACACTGATCTTTTTGCTGTTGTTAAGTAGATCTTACCCTAAGTCAAGGACTTTTCAGTTTTCGCATGCTCTGCCAGTGAGGAGCTGCACAAGAAACTGGGAGAGAGCATGGCCAGGACAGCTGACCCAAAATGGCCAAAGGGCTATTCCTTTCCTTAGGATGTCATGCTCATTATATAAACTGAAGCAGTTATCCAGAAGGTGGACTAATTGATGCTCAGGAGCAGCAGTGATGAGCAGTTGTGAATCACTTCTTTCTCTTGGGCTTTATTTCTCTCTCCTTTTTATTAAAATTATTATTATCATTTATAGGAGTAATAATATTTTATTTTAATTATTAAACTGTTCTTATCTCAACCCATGAAGTTTACCTTTTCTTTTGTATTCTACTCCTCACTGGGGGAGTGTGGATGTGAGAGGCTGTGTGGTGCTTACTTGCTAGCTGGGATTAAACCACAGCAGTTTCTCACCTTGTTTCCTCACTGAGAGTTCAGTCTGGAAGAGAATTTACTGGGAAGGAGCATACTTGGGAAAAGCTAATCCATTCTGTAACAGATCCTGCCTTTTGCTTATTTATCATTGTGCTCTAATAAGGAAACCCCTCAGGCTGTATCTGCTTGGGAAGGAAGGTCGAATTAGTTCAAGACCTGAGATATGATCACTGCCAGTTCTTGTTGCTCTCCCTGATGCCTGCCAGTGTTCCTTTCCCATGCTTTCTTGCAGGAATGTCTGTACTCTGCCTTTGCATTGATGGCCCTGACTTTATCTTGTCCTGTTTGTTTCCTGTCTTGAGAACTCTCTCATGGCTGCAGCTTCCCCTGGTGACTGCTGGACCGCAATCAACCCTGGGCCCCAGCTGTGGTACCAGCCCTCCTTAACCTCAGCTCTCTGGGGCATGGAGGGGCTGTGCCTCCTGGGAGAGGAGAGAGGAGCATCAGGCCATGGGGTTGAAACTTGCCTATATCCCAGTGAGGGTTTTTCATTCCTGGCCCTCCAAAAAGTGATATACACAGACTGTATGACTGTGTCACCCTGTATTACTTACTTTTGAGTATTAAAACAATGTTTCCTTTTTGCTTTTCGAGCCAGTCAGAGTTGAAGAAACATTTGGATGATACTCTGAGGCACATGGTGTGACTCTTGGGAATGGCCCAGTGCAGGGCCAGGAGTTGGACTCAATGATCCTTGTGGGTCCCTTCCAACAGGGCATATTTTGTGATTGTGTAATCTTACTACACCAAATAAGACTTGTTGTAGCAGATCTGAAAGTAGCCTGTGTTTCCTGGTATTGTGGAAGAGTTTCAGAGGCTCTCAAACAGGAATGGACAGAGTGCTTATTCTCACTGATGGAAAAGAATATGAAGTATGAGAACTGGGTTTATATCCCCACAGCAGTGTGTATGAAGCAATCTGTACAAGCATCTTACATCACAAACTCTGCTTGCATCATCTACTGGTGAACAGGAAAAATATCTACTTTTATTTAAGTTTCTTTTCACAATATAGATGTAACAGTGCTCCAGTATATATTCTGAAAGAAACAGGCTGAGAAATTTCTTCTTCAGATGGGAGACACATGTGCCATTTTATTTTGAATATCTAATAAAAATAGTCTCCTCCCACCTTGTTTCATTTTAATCTCTTAAATAATTTGAGTGGTTTTAATTCTTCCACTGACCTTCCAGCCAGGTTGCATGATAAAATTCAAGTCAGAATGAAATATTTCTCCAGATAAGTAGTAGGAATTGAAAACAAGTCTGCTTTGTTGCACCAGTACTGCATTATGTCATAGATATAACTACTTTGTTTAGATGTTCTTCAGTAAGACGAGAAGTCTGAAGGGAGTAATGTAATTTCCATTACTAATGATTTTCAACCGTCTGCAGAACTCTATCCAGTTTTTCAGCTGTCTCAATAATACAGAAACTACCAATAGGGCTACCTCAGTGAAGATAAAACATGACAAAGCTATACTGAACAGAAGTTAGTCAGATTTGTGGAAACTGTGCATATGTACTTGGAAGTTTCTGCATAATTAACACCTACTGTCATTCTTTAGCATACAATTTACACCATTAAAGTACAAATTATTTTTTGTTAATATTCATAATGCTCTGTTTTCAGCTGCTGTATACAAAAGAACACTTACAAACACATTAGCCCTCTTCAGCTTTTTGGAAAGTGTCCTTAACTCTTCAAGTAGTAAACAAGATTATTTTGTTTACACTCCAGTGGATGAGTTATTGGTTTGTGATGGCTGGCCAATGTACAGGGGATAAAAAAACATAATAGCTCCCCTTCAGCTCATTGGTGTAAATGTTTAATAGTGCATTGCTATAGCAACAACCCAAAATTAAGAATTCACTAGTTCCCCCATCTCTTAAATTACTCAGTGTTTTGGAGAGGAAGGAGATGATTTTCATTGCTTTTGTTCAGCAGCAGTCTATTAGCCCCTTTGATATGATCCAAGACGGGCTTAGGCATGTTGGAGCTACCAGACTTCAAACTATGACACCTACAAAAGCAATTGAGAACCCTGTGACAGCTGGGCCATCACCTTATCCCAGAGAAACCTAAGGCTTGTTAAAGCCTCTGTTTTCTAAATGCCTGAATAGACGAAGATTTGCAGCCCTGCAGAAAAGGATGTCGCTTCCCCATTGGCACTGCTCTGGATGATGGGGCAGCTCTGAGACACAGAATTATTTACGCAACAGCATTGATGCAAATCTACTTTTTTCCCAGCCCAGCACAGTAGCCCCTCCTGCTTCTGAGGATGACCCAGAAGCCTTTGTGCAGAAATGCTGTGCTGTGTGGAGTTGACCACCACCCTACAGAGAGCTCATCTGCTTGGTTCACTGGAAAAATTAAATATCTGAGGTGGTTTGACCATACTCCTTAAGACAATTTTCTCAGTCTAGCATAATCCATTGGTGAGATATTTGGATATCTCCATCAAAATGAGAAGTAATTGGAAAACACAAACATCTTCTGATTAATCAATCAGGTCTTTTTCCTCACCTTCTTAAAAAATTCCCACCACCAACATATTTGTAAGAAGGCACCTAATTTAGAAAAGAGAAATAAGGGGATTAAGATTGTTAATCTCAAAAGAAATGAGATCACTCTAGCTCAGAACTGATATTTAAAATCAGGAGTTCCAATTGACTTGTGTCATATCTCTGCTCTTGTATCAGGAACACAGTTGTCAGATTCTTGAATGAATCTTGACTTTGTAGATGCCTGTTGGTTGAAGTTACCCTCTTCCACTATCCACAACTTCAAGGTGAAACCTAAATCAATACAGGTAATAGCTGGACCAGAACCTTCTATGTCTTTCCATCCTCATTAAAGAAAAGAGGACCTAAAGCTCCATACAAAAGCTTTTTAAAGAGCACTTGATGAATTGAATTCAAACCAGGGCATCAGGTTTTGAAAGAAATATATTCTTCCAGTTTCAACTTAGTGTAGAAGGACTGACTCCAAACACATGACAGCAGCAGGAGAGCAGAAATCTGTATTTGACTAAGCCTGGGAGAGTAGCAGATTGCTAAGTACAAGACTGTTAAGAGTTAAACTGACTTGTGAGCATGTGTAGTGTCTGCAGTTGATTTGCAAGGAGCAAGATTTTCAATTTCAAAATATGAGGCTCTGTACTTCAGAGGACACCAGGGTTTCTGTTCTGCTAGTTGCTCAATGTCTAGATCAAATGTGCTATGTTAGATCTGAGCTTTCTGCACTTTCTTTTGCACTCCTCTGAAATAGTAGCAGTTCTCCCACTGGTAGAGACATGGGTACTTTAACCTGTGGCAGGATTCTTCCACCAGCAGAGAGATAAATATCAGCATGTTCAGTGTTGCTGAGATAATAAGGTCAAAGAAGAGCAGCTAAATCAGAAAATCCTTCATTTGATTTACTTTTGTGTGTGCGTGTGTGCATGGGAAAAATAAGTGGTTTATTTAAGCAGTTCAAAATCTCTAAAACATGCCATTCTGGAATAAAACCGAATGAAGGGATCCAATCTTGAAGTGCTTATTTGTAGAGTATCCTTCATATCTACTCTGCAGTCCAGCCAGTAGGTTCCTACTGAATTTCATAAAAACCTCAGTCTCTAAATCGCTGTGTTACTTGCCTACACTCATCACCTGCTGCAATGCATGAGGAAAGTTAGATACTTCTGGAAAATCTTGCAGTATAAGCAGCAAGTCAAATAGCTTTTGACGAATGATAAAATATCACCAAATAAATCTATTAAACATAGCCATGAAAACAAAGATGAAACAGATATTCAGAAAATAAAGGTTGTTTCCTATGCAGAATGTTCTTCCCCTCTTTCACACCTTAAATATTCTGGAATTATATTCTTTCCCACTTCTCAACATGTTCACCAGATACATCTGTTTAACAGATACTTTATCCTTTCACTGAAGCTCCAGTCAATGTACTTTTAAAGCAACACTTCAGAATTAATTGAATTAGTAGTTTATGTACTTCAAAGTGCTGAAATTAACAGGGACTGTGAATATATGAGTGGCAAAAAGGATGCTTCCTGTTGTCCTCATCAGCCAACTCACCATACTTTAGAAAGAGCTTTGCTTGCTCATATTTTAGTCCATAATAAAAGCAGTTATGAAAATGAACAGCTCCACTTCTGGAATAACTGACATAAGGACATGTTTGCTAGTTTCTCTGATGTTTTTAACTCATGTTATCCACTTAGCATTTATTTAACTCTCCCTTTTTTCACTGAAATACTACAGTTTCACTCTAGATTCAGAAGGCATCAAAATGTACTCAGTATATGAACTTGGTAGACAAGTAGCATTGCTAACAAACAGATTCATTACTCTGGAAAATAAGAAAATGTAAATGGAGAAAGAGAACTAATCAACTGGAGGGTGGCAAAAGAAGGAATTCAAGAAGTTGTAGATGAGTTACTAGGGCTTTTAACTTCAGGTCAGTGATCATAATTCAGGCTAGCTCTGTATTGATAAGAAAGTAATTACTCTTTGACACATCTAAGGGTTCTGTGCTGATAAAGACATTGACCAAAACCTAAGGAAAAACTTTACATTTTACAAACCCCCAATACAATCAAAAAGCTGAGAATACCTATTAAAATGTGCAAAATTGATTTTATGGAGAGAAAATAACAAATCTGGTACATGTCCTGGTCCTGTCAGGAACCCAGGTGTTTCTCTCACTAT
Organism: Cephalopterus ornatus; assembly: GCA_013396775.1. Lineage (NCBI taxonomy): Eukaryota > Metazoa > Chordata > Aves > Passeriformes > Cotingidae > Cephalopterus > Cephalopterus ornatus. The sequence goes on along the minus strand of VZRE01013517.1, from coordinate 20,592 downwards.
CTGATACAATAAACTGTGTAGATCAAGTGTTTTACCTTCCCTCATTTCCTCTTAATTCCTGGGACAGAGACCCTACCCAGAACTTCACAATCACCAATTTCATTGGGTGTAGCTACTCACCAGGTTAGAACTGCCCATTTGACTTAGCACTTTTAATCACTGACTCACTGACGAAGAGCCACAGAAACATGAGTGCTGAATATGCCTTCTGTACATCCCACTCCTTGGTTTCCTCCCCTTAGTCTTCAAGGATTTTCTTTCAACAGAGGCTCTTCCAACAGACTGATTAATAGCGTAGAGTCTGGAGGGGATTTATATGTCCTATGTGCTTTACTTAAACATGTCTCTTTTCCTGCCTACTTTGATAGAATGATTGAGAAAAGTCTGATAGCAAGATAAACCAGAGTCACAGAAATCAAAGAACTGTGAGATAATTGACTCCATTTTACAATCAGTAATTTAAACCAGTCAATAAATACTTAGTGATATTTTTTAGGTCAAAATTACATGGGATAGGAGATTGAAGAAGAATTCACGCTTTTTTTTTTTTTGTACTGTATGATTATACCTTTACATCAAATAGAAAGAAATTTTTTTTAAAAATGTATTTCTTTATCATTTCTTACTAATAACACTTAGAAATAAGGTATAAGAAGATGGATGCACTCACTGTTCTTGATTTTTTCCTTTTTCTCAAAAAACAAAATCATAACCACCTGCCTAAAATCTGAATGTAAATTGCTATTCTGATTCTGCAGTGTAAGTTTGTGTTGAAACTTAAAGAGATTTACTATGATGCAAGAGAAAACAGAATGAAGATAATCCACCCATGGCGATCTGCTCCTGTATTTGTACCCTAATCCCTAGTCTCATGTGCCAGTTTTGACGGGAGTAGACTTACTTTTCTTCTCAGTACTGATATGGGACAGTGTTTTGGATCTGTGCTGAACACAGTGCCCATAACACAGGGATGTTTCAGTTACTGCTGAGCAGTGCTTACAGAGTTAAGGCCTTTTTTGCTTCTCACACTGCCCTGCCATTGAGGAGGCTGGGGGTGCACAAGGAGTTGGGAGAGGACACAGTTGGGAGAGAACAGCTGATCCTGACTCAGCAAGAGTTTATTCCATTCAAATGGTGTCATGCCTAGCATATACAGCTGTGGAAAGCAGGAGGAAGGGGGAGAAGTTCTGAAGGATAGCATTTGTCTTCCCAAGGCACCATTATGCATGATTGATCTCTGCTTTCCTGAAGATGACTGAACACCTGCCTGCCCATGGAGAATGATGAACGAATTCCTTGGGCTTGTGTGCACAGCTTTTGCTTTCTCTATTAAACTGTCTTTAGCCCAACCCATGAGCTTTCTCACTTTTACTCTTCCAATTCTCTCCCCCATCCTGCTGAAGAAGGAGTGAGTGAGTGGCTGTGTGCTGCTTAGTTGCTGGCTGGGGTTAAACCATGTCGTCTTACTATCCAGTATCCCATATACTACAGTTAAAGCCTATTTGTATGTTTTGGCAGAACACGTACTCAAGAGTTTCTTTTAGATCTTTTGCAGCAGTACCTGCAAACCAGCAAGGCTGAATCACGAGCCACTGAAATCACTAAGCTAGAAAACTCAACATCTTGTCTTTTGTTATCTTGTTGGAAAAGGGTGTTTTGAGTTGGTTTGATTTACGGTTTATAGTTGGGTTTTTTCTTTTCCCAAATTCAAATTAAAAGTATTTTCATATGAATCATTGAATCTGAAGCTTTTGCAGTTCAGTCTAATTTGAGCAGAGCCATTTCAGTCTTCTAAGGTACAGATACTAGTAAGTAATATGCATCCCAAATAGGTGTTGTTAAATCCACGGTACTGGGTAAATAATATTAGACAAGTGATTGGTTAAGATTAAAATGTAGCTACATAAATTGTGATTTGGCAGGAACCTATCCAATCCATCAGCAGTTACGCTATAAGGATGTCTCACCTGAGATGAAAGGAAACAGGGAGTATTTTTGAGGCTGCCAAATTTGATAGTTTGGCATTAAGAGAACTAAATTGTAGGAAGTACTTGATTTCAGTCACTTGTCCTAAAGAGTGCCTTCTAGCCAAAATAAAAACTAGTAAAACAAATATTTCAGTAGTCAGCAGAAAAATGAGGAGGAAGGAGAAGAAAAAGTGGAAAAATTATTTTTTAAACACAGCTTCACAGGAAGAATAGAAATGGCTGAAAATGCTGTTAGACTTAGTGAATAAGAATAGAAGCTGTGAAGAGCTTCCCATCAATTCCATCGTCCTGTGGGCATGTTTGGGCAATGACTCATTAAAAGTCAGATCCTTACAGGAAGGAATTGCTTTCTCCTCACTCAAGGAGCTATTATTTGCATTTGCAAAAGATTATCACTAATGATCACACCTTGGTCAAAGGCAATTGCCTAGAGTCCATATTTAAGTCATGCAAAGAGAAGAATCTAACCAAAAATGCTTACATGTATATGTAGCCACCAGTTAAAGTGCTTGTGTATGGATTCTTCAGTGAACCCACAGATGGTCCTACAGGCATTTTGTCCTACAGGCAGATTTACTCACTCCCCTTTGCAATCACATCAAGTGCCTGGCAGAACCCAGCACAAATGGACCTGGAGCTCTTCAGAGTTAGAGACCACAGCAGTAAACCTGATGGGTCACTTGGTCCACTCTAAGACAAACTGAAACACTTCAGAAATGCACTCTTTTTGAAACTGGAAACACACAGCAGACACTGCGTTTAATCAGTCATTTATAGAGCACCATCAGCCAGCACAGAAAAAAAAACAAAAAAAAAGTCATTATTCTATCAGAAATATTAATTAAAAACAAACAAAATCACACACACACAAAGGAAAAAAAAACCCAAATACCAACCCTTCAACATTCTACAGGAACTGCAAAATCTAATGAAGTCTGAACAAAACGTAAGGAGAGAAGCAACAAATCCTGGTCTATTATGCAAGCCAGCATGCTTACCTGACTCCAACAAACTGCCTACAGACCAGTAGAGAAATTCACAAGTCAACAACATCCTTCTTCTCAGCTCATCACAGTCCTCCTAATTTAGCGACTAAGAACTCTTCAGGAGCTGCAGCTGTGCGCTGGGACACTGGGTCTTCCTCCCCCAGATGAACGTAATTTCTGACATGGGAAAATTCCCTATGGCAGAATCACATCTCCCTATTCAGTGCTGTGTTCACCGGAGTTGGAATACTATTTAATGCTTGAGTTCAAGAGAAAGCAGTTTACTAGCTCTAGGTGAGGACAGAAAACAAAGAAATTTGTACTTAAATCAGACTTTAAATTACAGATTTTGTTCAGTTGTTATGAGTTCAGCATGAATACTTTTTTCCTCCTCATGAAATTACTGCAGGCTACCATGTAGAGGATGCCTCTTCAGTGGAAAATTATGGCAGTAGTATAGTATGCTTCTGATTAGCTACTGTATTTAGTAAAATGAATGTAAAACCAAAACCTGAGTCTGCAGTAAACCAGATAGGTGCAATCTAGCTCTATCAGGAATAATAAAACCACTAGTTATTTCTTGTTTTCCTTCATTCCCTTCACTTTCAACCTTATAATTCATCTATTTCCTCCTTAGTTGTGTTTGTGAATTAGAAGCAGTGCACTGAGCAGAGGAGGCAAAAAAAGAATAATTATTCCTAATCTAGACACAGCTGCATTCAAATTAACAAACAATCATGCAGATTAGCTCCTCGAGAGACAGATTAATGGTTTGGTTTGTAACAGTATGAGGCCGGATATTTACAATGAAACCTCAGCGGTAGTTTAAAACAGGAGCAAGTTTCAGTTCACGTAACTGAATTGTTTTAAAATGCTATGCTTTTTCTGACATTGTTGCATATTCTTTTGTACTTTTATTAACTTGAACATAAAAGGACATTATATATCATGTTTTGAAGCTGTTTTTAAAAAATCACTCTATCTATTCTTAGCCCCCAGCAACAGGAAGCACAAAATCAGTGACATGAGTCTCCAAGATAGTCCAGGTAATATTAAGTAGAACAACTGATTTTACTACATCTGCCTTTTAAGCATACAGATGCCTACATAATGACAAAGAATTACCTCTCATCATTCTGAACAGAAACTAAAATGAGAAGGTTCTTTGTGCAGTTTTAAAAGAAAAAGATAACCTTAAGGATCACATACCTCTTAGCGTTCAAGAAGTGTTTGGACAAATCTCTCAGGCACATGGTGTGATTCTTAGGGTTGTCATGAACAGAGCCAGGAGTTGGATTCAATTATCTTTGTGTGTCCCTTCCAACTCAAGATATTCTACAATTCTGTGCCAGTTGACGGTTTGGTAGTTGACATCCTAATTTTTGTTCTTGATAGCTTTTTCCAGCAAGCATTAGGGAAGGGATATACTAATTTTTATTCTTATGTGTATTGTAAGAAGTGTTCTATGAGTGCTGCTATCCTGTATAAATAAAATAAATTTATATTTAAAAAGCATTCTCTGTGAAATCTGACAGACTGTCAATACATAAAGCTTATTTAGTTTTTGACCTACTCCAATGATTCTTTCTTAGGTAACTTCTAACAGTCTCTCTTATTTCCTTTTATCTCTCATATTTCATGTCACATTTTAAACCTAATGATACATATTCTAATCTTGGTATATGACGTTGATAATAGGAGTTGCATTGGGTTCTCAGCACTGTAAAACCAGAGAGGAACAGTTTTGTGTGAACCTTGTTCACTTCTTAACTCAATGAAGTGCTACCAATGTTGTGTTAGGTGTAGTGACCAATAACATTTTTAAACTTTTATTCTTTCTCCCTGTGCTGGTGCTTTATATGTCCATAGCATTAAGATTCAACTACAAGCTTCTTCCACTACACGTTTTCTGTACCGCTGTCAATTGGTGGTTTTGTAATAGTGCACACAAGAATCAGTTCTCAAGTGAATTATGCCTATCTCTTATTCCCACCTTTATTGCTTCTTATCCTAAGTACTATTATTAAGTCCCTTTTCATTACATTGTAAAAACTCTGCCTTTTGAATTTCAGTAATAGAGGAATGCTCTCACCAAACTATTCTCTCACTCCACCTAAATTGTCTGCATCAAGCCTCAATAACTTCCAACTTTTTCTTCCATTTTTAGTATTTCCCTTGCAGTCCTGAAATCATTATGAGGACTTTTCTCCCTCTCACTTTGCTTCTGAAATGTCATCCCACTAAACCCCCGTGGCAATCCAAAGCTGAAGTAAAAGTGTTATGCTCCAGAAAGAGGGATATTGGCTTAAGATGTCAGCACGGATTCTCTTCAAAGCTCTCCTTTAGTTTGGAATGGGATGGCTGATGTGGATAAATGGCTTAGTGGATGAGGGAATGGAGTTTGTCTACCTGGACTTTAGTAAAGTCTTGAAAAATGTTAGGGCCTATGAATTCATCAGAATCGTTTTGCTTGATTTGCTTGTGCTCTAAATTGGTCCTTAAGGCATTGGTGGGGGTGCCTATTTTGGCCTTAGGTTTTCTTTCTTCTTTCCTTGGCATGAATTTCTATTCACAACTCTGTACATCATTCCTGGTTTTGGATTTTTAATGTAGTCAAGACACAAATTATTACTGTTTACAAACAAAATTTTAAGTCCTCAGATCTCTGAGTCACTTTTGCTTGGGTGTCTGTTTATTGTGCATGGAGATTTAACAGAATTATACTGACAGCCTGTAAGTATCCAAAAACTTTCTTGGCTAACACTCATAGTAGTGTGTCGGGAGCAGCATGCCTCAAGGCCAGACATCTGTATGCTTACCTCCCCCATATCTACTGTCCAATCTGTCCCCAAGTACGTGAAGATGTGTCAGCCTTTGTTCCTATGAACAAGATGATCCTTGACCTTTCTGAGTTTCCATCCTCTGACCTCCCACTTTCTGTTAGTTTTTTATATCTTTTCATGCGGGTGATTCACTTCTGAATTCTGGAGTTACTAACCTATTATTAATTCAGCACACTCATTCCTGAGCTCTGTGTTCTTTTCTTCTTTCTCATCTTGCTTGATGTAATCCTCTGGGATCCCTCACTTGCAAACTAATAACCATAGCTTAACAACAATTTTTTTCAGTACAGCAGGATGAAGGTCATAAGATTTGGTATCACATAATATATGCTTGGACATAGGCTACAACATGAGATGACAAATAATTGCATAGCCATTTCTAGGGAACAAAGTAAGAAAAGATTAAAAAGGGGTAGAAATGAGGGTCAGGAGCTACTTCAGCTTGATCTCATGGATATTTGGCAGAACCTAGTATACTTGTGGAAACACATACTTTGTTCTGAAAATACAAATCCATTTCTCTGAATTTTATAGCAAAGCTATCTTTCTAAGGAGCAGCTAATTCCTTTCTTCACTGTAGTAGTCTGTGCCTTTGAGCAGTTTTATTTATCAGGCAATGCTGCAATGATGCATGCTGTATGTACTTAATACAAGAGCTAAAAATTGAAAATATCAAGATCATTGAAAACATTAAACACATCCAAATGTCCAAGTATTTAAAAAAGTTTATTTTAATCAGGGCCTGTTGGAAAAGTACTAAGAGTCATTCTTATATACTGTTTCTGATATATATCGATAATATATAATTAGTATAGAAAGGTTTCTCATCTGAAACCTTTAATGCACTGAAAGAGGTGGAAAACTAGAATTAACAGTGCAATAAACAGGTATGCACTTCCAAGGTACTTATTAGTAAAGTGACTTTTAAAAGAAAAGTGAAAATGGAGTTAATATTGAAGGATTTTTCTGTGTATCAACACATTCTGCCAAACTGCACACCACTTTCTCAAATTCAGATGTCTTTCATCATTTCAAGTGTGGTCAAATATGTGATAATTAAAGTGAACAGACAACTGGGGAAATAAGGAACTTTTCAAAGTAGCAGTAAGCTTTTAAACCAATTAAACTGGAAAAAATAAGAAGCCAATATAGTAGCATATAATCAAATCAATATTTTTTTCCTAGACAAGTCACAGAAGCACCACTGCAGAATACTGAATAATACACAACAAAAAGTACATTTATGTAGGAATCCATAATGGTGTTGACAATGCTATCTTGTTTTCACTTTAACGGTGGTAGATGGCAAAGCTACCAATAAATCCAAGGATAACTATTACCTCTTTAAAGACGAGGACAGTGCTCAATAGCAGAGAGTGGTTTTCTGAAACCAACCAGTAGAAAAATCTGCTGAGTGGACCATCAAGTACCTGAAGGCTGTCAAAAGTATCTTCCATCAGTTCTCCCCTTGTTGCATACTGGACATTTGAAAATCCTTTATTTTATTTTGTATGACAGTAGTCATTCAAAACCTCAACTAATCCAAAATTCTGCTACTTTTCTGAAAATGCAGCTCAAATGTTCTTAGGCAAAAGGTTGATGTGATGTTATAACTTATGTTAAGGTGAGATCAAATCCTTAGTATAGATTAGTATACTTTCTTAGTATACTATAGATTAGCTTAGTACAGCAGTTTGGTCTGGTTTGTCTGTCTTAGACTATTTAAGTAAAAGCTAATAAGAAAACTTATTCTGATAGCTCCACCTGCATGTTGTTGGTTCCCTTTAGGGTGCATTGAGGAACCCAGGAAGGTGTAGAATATGTCCTTTTTCTCTTCTTCCTCTGCTGTGCAAGGCATTTGACTGCAGTACTCTGAGTCAGGCAGTGGCACTGGTCCCAGAGAGGCAATGAAAAATGCATAGGTTTGTTCCTATTGTTGAGGAAAAACCTCTCAGCATAGTGAGCAATTAGTCTAAATTCACATTTTTGGTTTTTTTAAAACCTGAGTCCAAATCTGGTCTGTAAGCTCATGAATTAAAAAATGTGGATGATTATAGTGCAAATAATTGTTTCAACAAACAAAATTAACTTCATTGTAGAGCTTTGACCTTGCAATGCAGCTCTGTGCATCTTTATGGTATCCTATCAAAATCCAAAGGTTCATTTTAAGGCTTGTCCAGTGCTTATTTTATGTTAAACTTTCCTTCATAGGACAAAGCTCCGAAAGTCTGCGAGTAGAACACAGTTTAAATATGGCTACGGGATCAAATATTGATTTCTGAGAAAACAGACTTTGAAAGTGTGAAGAATAATTAAAAACAACTTGGGTTCAATAATGCTTGGAGGATTCACAATGGGAAAAAATGTGAGGTAATTAAAATGTCTCTTTCATGAGGCTTCAATTCAAGATGCCTTCTAGCAAAATAAAAGGGCAAACAAAATCAATATAGTTAGGATGGGAGATAATGAGTAAACTGAAAAAAACCCACCACCACCCAATCCCCCATGGATCTTCAATAATATATAGGAATATGTCTAGTGCCCAACAGGAAACACTACTTCAAATTTCCACAAAAAGCACTTGGTGTTCTGCCTACCAATCTCAGTGGTATAAGCTGCAGCATATGAGATGCCTGAGAGAACAGTTTTGCAGAGACCAGAGACACTCAGCTCTGCTAAAACCACACACCTCTTAAATACCCCAAACAAGGATCTGGATCCTCCGCCTCTCCCACTCCAATAACAAACCCTCAAGGGGAACTCATCTTATACTCCCAAGAAGAGAGCTATTTCTTCACAGATAGACCTATCACATCTTACTTTCTCTGCCTACACTACAAAGTGATCCGATATAAACTGGAAATTACATAGTTGTGCTGATATGTTGCTCTGCCTGAGATCAGCTTTGAAGCTGAGAGTTTTAGCTTGAGCACAACATGATGATAATATGGTTGTTCGTACAGTTTCCAGCACAGACGTAGCTTTCACTGTTGAGAACATGAATGAAGTGAGCTGTGGGAATGTGTTGTGTCTTATTTCAGTCATGACTACCCAGGAAGAGAATGCTAGGGCAGATTACTGACCTATAATTTAAGTCAAGAACCTGTGTTATTGACTGTATATTTGGAAGAATATCCCTACAAAACCTTTCTCCTTAGGAGGTTATTTATCTACTTTTTTGTTCTGAAATACTTCACTGCAAGTGTTGTCATGTGGCAGGTGCTTTTAACAAATATATTTTGCAGCCCAATTTTTGTAATGCTGCTGTGACTGCATATCATGTGCTTATTTTGATGTCTTCCCTTTACATTATTTGTTAATGAGTTTTCATTGAAGCCTGTGAGAAGCCCATTTAAAACTTGTCTTCTATGAGAGAAGCTCTGTGTTTCTCTAATGTTTGCTTGTATATAAAAAAAGGAATAAGCAGCACTGAAGCTAAGTACTTAAAACAAATGAAAAAAACGTTTCACCAGTAATGCCATTTGGGGACATAGGAGAACTACATTTGAGAACAACTCACTTTCAGTTTTTCTAAAAAGAAATGAAATAAAATTGGGACTTAACTTTACAAACTGATAAAGTGTGTGCCAGTAATACTCCTGACTGGAAACTGAGTGGACATGTGTGTAGTACTTCCAGCAGTCTCAGGAACATGTGATGAGACAGGCTCCGGAATTCAGCAGGGTCTGTGATTTGCTGCATGGTTGAAGAGCTGTAAGACTCACGTAAACTGCCCTTTGGCTTAGAGAGGTTACAGTTTCTGTATCTGTTCCAGACAATGAACTTGATGGAAACACTTCTGGCTCCAATCCTGGACTTGAAAGGATTCAAAGGAACTATTTGTGCTGTGTTGAACCAAACTGTCATCTTATTAAGTGGTTCTGTTTACTTGTGAAATTAATTATGGCAGATGCAGTCAAATATGTAGCGTGCATAAGAGAAATTCAAAAGGGTGTGTTCCAAATCTATGTTTGGTAAAAATGATTAATGATTCACTCTGTGGAACACACTATCAACTTTTATCTTGTATCTGATGGTTGAAAAAGTTGAATTCATTACTTTCATTTTTATACAGCATTATTCAAAGGAATGCTTAATTCACTGACAAACACATATAATGACATTTTCAAAAAATCTTTGTCAAATTAAATGTGATTCAGAGAAAAAGATATACAATTTATAGTAAAAGATAGAAGGCTTTAGTATATTAGAGAACAAAATGGTGCTTCAGAACCTTTTACAATCACGGCAACTTGTTTCAGTATTTGTATATAGTTACTTCCAGGTGGTCTTGAGATTGGATTAGTTGGTTAGAGCAACTAAGTACTAATAACATCAAGGTTGTGGATTTCATTCACGTAGGGGCCATTAACTTACAAGTTTAACTCAGTGATCCTTGTGGGTCCCTTACAATTCAGAATATTCTGTGGTTTTAGAAATCTATTCCAACCTTAATGATTCTATGATATTCCCTAAAAGGGTATCTACTTGGAGCAATTCCAACATCTTTGTAGAACAGAAACCATGGAAATTTTTCCTTGGTTAATTTGTTTTATTCCGATTTTGCCTTCAAAGTTTTCGCATTTATCTGCACAGAAGAAGTAGTTTGCGTATTCCTCACACGTAAAATGACATTTAACACTGGGTATAGGAAAGTCACATTTAAAATATGTCAGCTCTTTTGTGTTTTACTTCAAATATTCATGTCCTTAGATTTATCTATACTGAAGTGATTGTTGTATGCTTTCTTGCCATCTCTTCACTGCTGAACTCAGCAGGGAAAAATTCTGTCGTATCAATGGAGTAACAGCTCAATTTTTTAAATTTAACATGCCAGTTTATCTGGGAAAAATGTTAGAAATGGCTTCTCACCAGTGCAACTAGTCCAGAAAAAATGTTTTCCATGGCCATAAAAGAAAAAGCCTTGGAACTTCCCTGGACAAACCTTAGTTTGCTTTTGAAATGGAGACAAAATTGAAGAAAACACTTGGGTAACTCTGGGACAACACCAAACCAATTTGTGGCATATTAATCATACAGAAAGTAGACTGCTGAACTTCACAGACCTTTTAAGATGTGTTTTGAGTTCTGTATTTAGACTGTTGCAGCTGATGCCCAATTATCTGTATTTAACCAACTTATAACTGAAGCCAGTATGTAAGCCATAGGGACTCAGCATTTACATCCATACTACACACTGAAACTTACCAATAAGAAAGGGCAAGTCAGGATTTCTGGTTTCACTTCAACAGCAGGAAAGAGGAGCTGGCAAAGCAAGAACTTTACAGTCTCCATACAGCCAGTGATGGTTATGCCACCCAACCTAAGAGGTGATGATCAGCAACTGGTAATCACTGGGTAAGTATGGATCTGGCTGTCCTAATGTCATTTGTAGTCTGCTGTCTGAAGTCTGTCTTAGCACGGGGGGTCTCTCCCCTCCTGAAACAGAAAAGGTCAAATTTAAACTCAGCTGGAAGGAACACTACAATCAGGTGGATACAAGATAGCAGATTGCTAATGCTACAGCATCCTTTGGGACTGAAGTCACTGTCTTAATTTTTCAGTGAAGCAGCAGTATATATAAACTTTTTCACCTGAATGGATGAGGTCTGTTTTATTCCCTTGGTTATTTGCACATATTTCTTTGGCAGTCTTAAAGCAGCTAGAGCAATACGTGCAAAAGATAGACATAGGCAGCATGGCATGAGAGACTAGTGTGATATCGAAGTGTGTTCTCTCAGTTCTGAGCTTTTGAAACCAACAGAACACAGTCAGAATTTTTTGTCAGCCTACACATACATCAGCAGTACACTTTACACACACATAAAAAAAGAAGCAGATGTTCTTCTTTTTTTTTTTTTATAAATGGATTAACCCACATTTATTTCAAGCAGGATACTACTCTGCTTTCCTTCTTCAGTGTGCCTGGGAACAAAACTTCCTCCTATACTGAAAATTATGAAAATATACTGATGCTAAAAATAGACAAAAGGTTTCAAGACTGTGGAAGAATGCAATGTATTGATAATGTATACATTTATGCATAAACGTGTTCAAAGCTGCAAATCACCACAGGTTTGTCTATGCTGAGAAACTGCATTGTAGAGTATTGATCACAAGGCCTCTTCAACCACTAGGTAGCAGGTGAATAAATAGGACCTAAAAGACTACAGCCAAATCAGTTATAGCAGTCAGCTGTGATTTTTAATTTTTCTGTACCTGTCTAAAATATTTATTTGTGTACAAGTGTGTGTATGGCTGTAAATAAGCTTTAAGAAAGTTGGATTACATTTTCATTAGTTGTGACCCACAAAATGTTTTTATCATCAGAAAAAACACATTCTTGCATTTTGATTTTCAGCAGCACTCCTTCTTCCTGTTTCAGATTTGTTTATTCACTGAATGTTATCTGTCAACAGACAGCCTAGCACATCTCATCATGTGTTTCAAGTCCCTGTCACCTGAAATACCCAGGAAGTAAGCAGCAAGAATTAAGGTTATAAATATTTCTAAGTAAGAAAGAACTAAATAAATCATCAGTAAGACTTTGCTTTGAACAGAATACTCACGATTGGCTCTTTCCATGTGTGAAGTTAGACTTGTTTCTTGGATAATTTTACAGTCAAGTGTAACTGAGACTGCAAGATAGGCTTGCCCAAGGACATGGAGGGAAGCAAAATAGAACTGGACACCCTATCCTTTATTTAACACTTGGGTGAAATCTAAAATATAATATATGCAGGGAACAATAGCTACTAAATTATACATATCTGACAGGATGCATATTACATCAAAAGTATTATGTCCACAAGCATTTCTAAAATACAGGTAAGCATTGTGGTTAGTGACACTGAGCCTGTCGCTTTCTTGCCTTTTTTGTCTTAACTGAAAATGCATTATGTAGCCAGATCCTGAAAAATTTTGAAAGTAAAATATTGGGAAAGAATAAGAACAGCTTATAAGGAGTAGCTTACCATAGACCAGTAGGAGACCCTTGTCACATTTCTGTGTGTACTTCCTAGCTGAGCCTTGCTGGCTACATTTTTGTTTCTGTTTACTGTGCAGTTTCTTATGGTTTAAGAAAGGATTTCCATGTGATTCAGAAACAGTAGTCTTTATTGTATTTTTTTCCTTTTTCCCCATTCTGTATCAACTAATTTTCTAAGTTAGAGTAATTAGGGATCTGTTTCATAAGATTAACTATATGATATAATGTATAGTTACATTATTCTGTGAGATTTTATATTCTGTTTTGTTTCCAGCATGCGAAGAAAAGGGACAATGATATTTTGCTACAGCATTTTTCATGTAGATCATCACTTCCTTTAACTCAATATTCTGTTTATTGGTCTCTAACACCTGCACCCAATACAGTGAGCAGCTCTCTTTGCTTCAAGAGGGCTGCTCAGGAAAGAATTCAAGTAACTAAGACATTTATTTTACGCCCCCGTAGCAGAGAATTAGAAACAAACTGTTGAGGACTTCCAGTATGAAGGACTGAATGTTACAGTGTTTGGTGACAGAGGTGTCCTCTCTTTGTGCCATGGGCCACCTCCTCTGAGGTTAGCCATACAGACCCAAAGCCAAAGTAAAGAAAGAATACTGGAGAGTGAGGCACAAGGTTCAAACAGGCTGTTTTGGGGGCCAGTGGTAAACTCTGCTTAGTCGTCTCACTCAGCTTCATTCAAGTGGATGGGAAGGAAAAGCTAGGTGAATTTAGTTGACCACAGCAAGTTCTACTTGTCCTGAACTAGCACAGTGAGTGCAAGAGCCTTCCTGTCAAGTAGATGGACCTGTTGGATCTCTCATCAATACTTACCCTTGATTGAGATTGTTGCAGTAAACATACCATTTCAAATGACACCTCTGTGTTAGTTAACAGATTTATGTGATGCATCTGTGGTAATTAAATTCAGTCCTTTTTGGTTGTGTCTACTCTGTGCCTCATAACTAGTATTAAAAATATATCCCAGCTCCCTTCTGACAGCAGTGATGTTATAAATGGACTTTCTTGCCCAAGGTCTAAGAAAGTTTTTTGAACTACCAGCATTGTTTAGCAGTGACACCACTTAACTTCTATCAGGTACTCAGTATAGCATGCTATGAAGCTATCCCAAGAGGACAATTTTACGGCTGGCATTTTTTATTTTTCATTTTTGTGTGGAGATTGTTTTTTGTTTTTGTGTTTTTTTTTTTTTGTTTTGGTTTTGTTTTTTTTAATACAGAGATAAAATGTCATCTTGTTTACTTTCAAGTGCTTGTTTTCAAATTATTTTCTTGCTTTGTATAACAGAGAAAAAAAAGACAAGCAATTAGCCACTTAGCAGTTGATCTTCCTGTCTGTTTTGGAAGTGAAGGCAGAAGAATGTACAAAGGCAAATAAGCTAGTTATCAGTTGTTGGCATTTTGTTTGAATGCCCACAGCTCATGCTGCTGCTGATGGTGGAATAGGGGTGGGGGAGGGGAGTTTTTAAAAATTGCTATTGTCAATATGATCCACACATGATCCAGCTGGGAGAATGAGTCATGAAGCATCATGGTCATTTCCTGATGCTGAAACCCCCACAAACTAGTTATTATATAAGGTTCAACCCTTAGATAGTATAGATTAGTTCAAAGAGGCGAGCTGAACCTATTACCTATTGCCTTTGTCTAGAGAGAAGGGATTCCAGACCCCACATTTACCTCAGAGATACCTACAGACAAGCAAACCTCTCTCTTTCTATATCAGATAGCTCTGGAGGCAGTTGTTATTCTTTCAAGAACTACCACATCTGCTATTTCCTACACAAGATTTTATGATTCTGTACACCATTATGACTTTGTAGAATATGATGGTCCCATACATTAGAAGCAGTATCTTTTGTGTTTTATAAGATAACATGCCTACAACAAAAGAAAACATTGTTATGATCTTTTCTTATGAGCCCCAAACTGGGTATTATGGGAAATACTGTAGTTTTATTAACTCAGGGAATTAATATAATTGCAGTTTAAATAAACTACAGTTAATAAACTTACTACAGTCAATAAAACTGTAGTTTTATTAAGTTCAGGGAAGGTGGCAGACTGTAGAGTCGCCTTTCACTTTTACTTCTGTAGTAGGCACAAAGAAGCAGTAGGTTACAGGCAAAGCCTTCCTTCAGCTAATCTTTCTGTACCCTCGATTTTACCTGTCCAAACACTGAAGTGCATGTAGAGGAGAGGTGAACAGACAGAAGACTGACAGTTTTGCTAGCTAAAAAACCTAACGCTGTATTATTCAAAGTACTCTGCTCACTCTGGAAACAATTGTTCTAGGCCCCATGAAAAAATGGAATAAATGATAAATTCCATATAATCAAAACGGAGCATGAGCAAAACAGCAAGGGAAGTGAAAATTGAATTATTTGCTTAAGAAACTTATGTAGGCAGGAGCTTTAAGAAGAGTTCATCTTCTCAAAAGCCCTAGTTCCACTCTTGTACTGTTAGAAAATTGGGGTTCTGATCTTGATGTAATATATGATTATTTGCATGTGAACTGTAAGCAAATCTAGCAGTCACGTAAAATTTAGATATATTAATTTTGCAAATATTTGTTACTTTTTGTTTGTACCTATTTATTCTGAGACTTCGGACTTGCATTAGATTATTCTCTCTTGTGTATTCTCAAGATCAATGAGAGCATAAATTAGTTATGATTTTAAATAAATAGAAAGCACTAATCTACAGAGTAAGAAAGGGGCTTTTTTACATTTCAAGAGGAAAAAGAATGAAGCAATGCCATGCAGGACTCTTTTGATATTGCTTTTTATGTCATCATCAATTAAAATAGAAAATACAAAAACATATTAGGAATCCCTGCATTCTTATATCATCAAATTATTTCTTTTTTTTTTTTTAATCTGTCACAATATGAACTTTATGAAAAAAATGAGCAGCCTTTAAAATTCGTATTTATTTAAAATTAATTAATCTTTGGCCTTTAAGCATGGGGAAACTAATTTTTTTGGTTACCTTTTGATAATGTCTGATCTAGTTTGATTCTCTGATAAAAGTGAAATTTAATGCAGAGTCATGCAGAAAGGAAATAATAGAGCAGTGAGAACATGCACAAACTGAACAATGTATAATACATAATACATAAGTAGCATAATACAGTTACTTATAACATTTGAACTAGATTTGAACTAGAAATTCCATAATCTTCATTACTTTTGTGACTTAAATCAGGAAGTAAAATAAAAGTAGAAACACTATTAGAAAACATATGTTTCAGGGTCTCATAGAATTGGGTAATTTGTTAAAGTTCTCTAGGGTAATTGATGATGCATTATCACCACTTACTTTTCTCTTGCATGTCTTAGGAATTCTTGCTATAAACCATAATAAATTTGCCTTCACACAATAAGAAAGGGACAAAGAGAAAGAGACAAAAGAAGCTTATAATATATCCCCGGTTTATTATCTAAGTTTTAGAAGAGATCTATTTTTTAAAGACTTTTCCCTTATTCTTTGCATTTTTTTTGATTAAACATTTGTTTGTTGGACATAAATCTCTTTTTCTCCATGGATTTGGCAGCCCTAACAGAATGGGCTATGACTGTTTCTCTTTGGACCCTTCAGCAACAGCAATCCTGCAAATAAAGAAGCCATAACAATTTTCCTATGTAAGCTCTAAAAGTAAGCCAGAGCACTTTGTGTCATGAAACTTTCATTCCTTTTTTTCCTAGCAGAACAATTTGAGTTTATGATGTATTGAGGTATTCTTTTTTTTTGTTTATTTGGTGTTTTTAGTTTTTTGGTTTTTTGGTTTGTTCATCTTTTAACATTAGCTGCTATAAACAGAAAGTTATTAAAGAGGCCAGTCTGCACCTTTTCAATCAGATATTCATAATCATAAAAAGAACTGGAAATGAGCTCAACCCAAGGCAATTATGGCTCCATGTCATGCATTAAGTGTTCTTTCACTGATTTATTTCCTTAGAAGCTTTACCATTTTCCATTCAATTCAGGTGCAAGAAAGCTATACTGCACCTTTTTTCCATGAAAGGAGCAAGTGGAGTGTCTGTGAAATGGACTAATAAAGATTGAAAAGTTACCTTGTGCCTGACATGAATGTCCTTAGACTAAATTAACATTTTGTGGATTTGGTTTCTTTTGCCTGGTAAAGGGTTGTAAGTCTCCATTGCAGGCCATTCCAAGTTCTTAAATGTTCTCTAGCCAATATAATTGACCTGCAGCTAAGGAAAGGTTGATTTTCATTATAAAACTGCAGGTTTATTTGTTATTGCATTGTCAAAATAAAGAGTGAAGCTGCTTTACTTTAACTAATACATATTTTCCTGCCTGAAATAAAATTAGTTTATGGTTCTGAGAAATGATAAGAAATTTTCAAGCCAGTGATTACTTGTTAAATGATAAAAGTAAGTGAGAAGATTTGTACAAAAGGACCAAATCAGGGAGATGGGTGAGGATGAACTGTATTGCTTGAAGTGAAAAATAAAATTCTGACAATTTTGTGAAAAGTAAAGCTTTTCATGGTAACTGACAGTGAACAGCTTTCATTCTCTCAGATTTACAGGTTATGTGATGAGTGCATTAAGTTATGAAGTGGATTCAAAGAATATGTTCAGAAATATTTCTAGGCAAGATTTTGATGACAGTCTAGTTTAATGCACAGAAAAATTGTAAATTATTGCTACTTAAATCTCGTTGAAAGTCTAGTTACTGTTTCAGTTGAGAATTTAATAGTATTTGCTTACATCATCTAACATGTTAATAAACACAAACTGTGTGTAAGGCAAACATGAAGTAGGCGTCTGGGTAAATTGAGTCAGAGAGAGAACAATAAGCAACTCTATCCTTAATTAGGGAACAGGAAACAAAGCATTTTTCACATACACGTCATTTGGCTTATTTTTAAGATAGTAATAACTGAACTCATCTGAGAGGGCTCAGAAATAAAAAAAACAGAACAAAACCCACTACCTTTGAGATGATTATAAGCATCTCTGAACAACACTAGCAGCATGAAGACAGACCAGGTGAAAAATCTGCAAGTGTCATGGCCTTCTTGTGACTAGAAAAGGATTTGTTTATAAAAAATGCAAATTGACTTTCATGGAAAATGTTACCAAAATAAATTCAAATATATTTTTTTTAAACTTGTAAACTGGTGGCATCTAGATTCTATTTTTCTCTCAAAGATAAATGGAGAAGAAAGAAGAAGGCCAACAGGAATCTCTCTGGTAAATAACATTTCTTTAATTTTCCTCAAAATTTATTCAAATCCTAATTTTACAGGCAATCAGAAAACATAAACCACTGGAATTAATTTCCATTGGAACATAAACCCTCATTTTTTTCCTGTGAGAGTGACTAGGCACTGGCATAGGTCACCCAGAGAGACTGTGGTGTCTCCGTTCTTGGAGATATTCAAAACTCTGAATGGACATAGTCCTGCGCCATTGGCTCGAAGTGCCCCTGCTTGAGCAGGTGACCTCCAGAGGTCCTTTTTTCACCTTGAAATTTAAAGAAAATTCATATTTCCAGATATTTTCTTTTCTATGAGTTGCTATTTAGAAAGCAGTAATACTAAGTCATGCTTTTTTTTTTTTTTTTGATGCTGGAGAGTTGTCAGATTTTATTCAAAGACATCAAGTCTGTTTTGAGCCTTGGAGGGAGAACTAGAAAAGGAGACAGATTTGTGACTGATAACCGAGAGGAAAATGAGCCCTCTTTTAAAGCACAGAGTAGTAATGAAGGAAACACTGTAAGCTTAATGCTTAGTAAAAGCATATGGAGTCCTAGAGTACTAGAATTCTTTTAGGAGAAACAGTGTTCATTGGCTATTGTTTTAGATCTACTCACTCCTGGAACCTCTGTTTCATAGAAATCAAGTACTATCTCTTATAAAGATATATTAAGTCATATGGGTGCTTCTTCTATTGGTCTTTTATTTTAGAAATCCCTAGGAAATTAAATGAGAAACAATGTACATGTCATTTGAATTTTTAATGTAATTTGGGTAGAGATTCTTCCACTAGCAGTTTAACTAAGCAGGAAAATTACTGTCTGAGATGTTGCAAAGGCTGTAGACATTGAAACAAACTGAAAGAGTACATTTCCAATCTGAATTTCTCAACATTTTATGTATCTTATTTGGATTATTTTTTCTCCTTGCTCGTTGGAATCCATGGCATGGCCATGATAATGTTACACACTACCTGCAGGTTTAGAAAGTCTAGATTAAGTAATAGCAAATAACCAGTGAAGAGTTCTTTGACAAAGGCATTCAGGAACTTATAGACTTTCATGAGATATGACTGCGTAAGAAAAAACATTTCTCTCAATTTCAAGTTGCTAGCCTATGACCTTTTGTGCTTAGGCAGAACAAGGTATTTTTCATGAGTGATAAACTGAAAGCTTGCCCTTCTGATTGACATCTGAAGGTAAAGATTAAACTGCAGTGAAGATACATAACCTACTCTGTTTCGAGTTTAATAATTATATTTTGTATTTATAACATTCTGCATTATTCAGGAAAATAACACCAAATGTAGTGATGAAGTAGTGCACTATTTGACCAATTCCAAGTAATGTTCTTGGACAATATTTTTACTTTAAGTCTGATTTTTGTGGTTTGAGTTTACCATGTCAAAGTCATTCTTGTATGTTGTTTTTGAATTATAGATATCTGAAGTACAGTGGTTTTGCTTATGGTACTTGAACCTTATAACTTACACCACCACCTCTATGCCACATCAAGACCTCCTTTGTTAACAGGAAAAGAAGGGTAGTTGTAAAAGGGGACTCCCTTCTAAGGGGAATGGAAGCCCGATATGCTGACCAGACCAAACTCACAGGGAAGTGTGCTGTCTCCCAGGGGCTTGGAAAAGGAATATTAATGGAAAAATCTCAAGTCTAATAAGGTCCTATCTGCTATTTGCCGTTCAAACTGGCAGTAACAAAATAACAAAGAAAAGTCTGAGGGCAATCAAAAGAGACATCCGGGACCTGGGACCGTTGATTAGAGGGACCAGGATCACAAGTAGTAATTTCCTCAATCCTTCTAGTAACAAGAAATAATATTGATAAGAATAGGAATATTCAACAGGTCAGTGAGTGGCTCTGAGGTTGGTATAATCAGAAAAAAATTGTGGTTTTTGGCCATGGAATGATCTACTCAACACCTGGTCTACTGACACCTAATGGGATGCATCTGTCTCAGAGGGGAAAAGGAGTTCTAGCACAGGAGCTAGTGGGGCTGGTTGACAGAGCTTTGAACTCGCTTGGAAGGGGGAAGGGAATAAAACCAGGCTTGCCAGTGATGAGCAATTGGATGATGCGCCAAAACTTGAGGACACGAACACTAATGGTATCTCTCAATCTGCCTCAAGAGGTACTGGCTACAATGTACTACAACTGAAATTTTTCTACACCAAAGCATGCAGCATGAGGAACAAAAAAAGAGGAATCCGAAGCTTTGGCCCAATCCCAGAAATTTGACATCACTGGCATAAGTGAAACCTGGTGGGATGAGACCTCTGACTGGAGTGCCCTGTTGGATGGTTACAGGCTCTTCAGGAGGGACAGGCAGGGCAGAAGGGGTGGAGAGGTGGTCCTGTATGTAATAGAAGGGTTAGAATGTATGGAGCTCACAGCTGGCAATGGCACAGCTGAGAGCCTCTGGCTAAGAATCAAGGGGCAAACAAATAATGTGGATGTCATCATGGGAGTCTACTACAGACCTCCTGGCCAGGATGATGACACCAACAAATTATTCTTTGAGGA
>VZRE01013514.1:0-60271 GCA_013396775.1 Cephalopterus ornatus | reverse complement strand
CGTATGATTCTATGATTCTGTGATTCTATTATTGCTATGTTCACCGCTAAAGCATGTCTCCAAGTGCCACATGTGGTTTTTTGAACACTTCCAGGACAGTGATTCCATCACTTCCCTGAGTAGTCTGTTCCAGTTCTTGGCCAGTATATGCTGAAACTCATTGGATGTCACCAGATGCTTTCAGAAATCTGCCAGCATTGTAGCTGAGTTAAACTGTTTCTCCTCTTCAAATTGACCTGGAGAGACCAATTCATGCTTTCATTGCACCACTTCATTCTGGTAGTGAAGCACAGATTATTTGCAAAAAAAACCCAAAAACAACCAACCAACAAACAAACCAGCATTTGAGCTTGTTGAACAACCGTGACTACTGCTTGGAGAAATGGGTGCATGAAGATACATTTGTTAGAATTTGGCAAGTGTTAGGGCACTGGCAGTCATGGCAGTGCTCCTTGTGAAGACAAAGAAACTTTTGCTCTCTGGCTTGCTCTAATTTTTCCCTGACAAAAGAAAGGATTGTGAATATGAAAGGACATATATTAGGGGCTGTAAACTTTGCTCCATGCTTTGGACAGTGTAATTGGAAAGTGTAATTTGACAGCCTGAGAAAGAACTTTTCTGACCATGTGCCTACTGTCTGGTTAAGAGCTGGCCAGAGAAAATGTGCTTACCAGAACAAGAATCCATTATCTGATCCACTGATCCATTATAGATCATCCAGACTGAGAAATTTTTAATTTTTGTTTCTCATTATGGGATTTATTGAGCTTCAATTGAGCCCTGAAGTGGTGTTTTCTTGGGCTACATAAAAATGTAATTTAGGTTTGCATTTGCCTAAAATACTTTATTTTGCTGTGAGATGGTTTGTGGATCATCTGTATGAAGAGACATCTATAAATTTGTAATGACTTATGACAGATTCCTATTAGTATATTTTTTGTCCTAGTAAATAGCTTTTAAATTTGCACTTGAAGCATGGCATTTTCTCATCTGAACTTCTGATGGCTAATTAGTCATTGCTGTTAAATTGTTCAGAATTTTCATGTCTGCAGACAAATATGAAATGTAGATTTGATTGTTCGACTAAACCAATAGACCTTTTTGTCCCCTACAGGTCAGTGAAGGCTTGGAGAAGTGGTTATTCTGTACTCTTAGCTCTGTGTTTTTTATCTTGAAATTTTCAAGATAAGCTTTTCTAGTGATTGGGTGAAAGGAACAGCAGCCAGTGTGAATCTGCAGCAATAAATAGAGAAGAAATGAGTCAGTGCTGTCAGAAATGCACACACATTATAACTGAGCAATTGCTGCTGGTAGAATATTAATCTCAAAATAGTGTCAGATGGGAGTGAAGATACCGAAATTCAAGAATTAGAGATTTCATTGCTAGGTGTCTTGTAAAATATATAGATTCACAGGTACCACTGAAGCTGCAAAGGGGTTTTGATAGGTCTGGCATAAATAGGAAAAAATGTTAATATCCCATTTGATTTTAGGTTAATGTACAGGGGAATATACCAAAATTTCCTTCTTTTGTTTCATTTTGTTTGACTTATTTGTAGGAGAGACAAATGTTTGCATGGAGTATTTCACTAGTGGGGTAAGAAACCTGAACTGCTTTCATGCCCAAGTGTACGTTGTCACTTTCTCTGGGACCTTGTGCAGGTTTTTTTAGAGTTTTTGCACAATTTTTGTATGAAGAAACATCAGTGTGTTCCAGAGACCAAGAACCGTGCTCCATTTTAAAGGGTGGAGTTGTAGAAAGTGTAGGTGGTAGATAGCTGGTCTTGGAGCTTGATGTATTATAACTTACAACAGAAATTATCATTTGATATCTTAAGTTCAACTTTTTTGTTTCATTGAACTAATTATGAGAGTTAGAGAAGGCAAGAGTACAGTTCCTTCAAGCACAGTAGGAGAGGTGTACTATGTTATGCCATGTTCTGCCACCCTTCAAAGAACCAGCCCTGGCATTTGCCTCAGTGGTAGAGAGCTTGATGAACCTGTATGATAATGTAATATGGAAAATATTCAATCCTGTACACTACAGAGAGTTAGAGAGTTTAAAAACTCCTTTGGAGATCAATGAAAACAAAAGGAAAGGAGAGATAGACAGGAAAAAATTGAGACTTAAAAAAATTATTTCAAAATTAAATGTTAAATTATCTTTAAAATTAAAAGACTTCTCAGATGAGCCTAGTGGAGGCAGTTCATAAACATGGGAACAGTTGTATGCAGGAGTAGATTCTAGTAGGGTATGATCACCTCGATCTACTAGGAGTTTGGAAGCATGCATTTTGTAGGGATTTTTTACTATGTACTAATAAAAACCACAGCAAATTATGATTGAGAAAAATGACTGTAACATCACTAGAATTCAGTAACAGGTGATTACTTCTTTGTCAGAAGAGTAGGAAAAAGCAGTATCTTTTACCAGAGACACTCAAAACAGCTGGAAGAACTGATAAGCTTTTGGAGCATAGGTAAGGAAGGCCTCATTTGCCCAAAATACTGTTGTTTTTCTAATTGTATTCAATGCTCTACTCAAAGACATTTTGCTTTTCTATCATTTTACCTCACTTATGTTATTTTATCATCCTGCTTATAAAAGGCCCCTCTGTGAAATGTTTGAACAATCTTGCAAATACTGAAGGACATCTTCGCTCACATAACAAAACACTTTTTAAAATGTGCATTGTTTTCGCTTAATCTTGGAAATAGGATTTCCATAATGATATGCTACTGGATCATCATACAAATATCAAGTACAGAACTGACAGTGACAGTGTAAAGACCCATCTGTGCTACTAATTTTTTTTTCTCACACAATGTTTAATGTCTGATATTTAGAGCACCCCAAATTTAGTGGTTGTCTAATATTTCTCTGTGAGTGGTAACTCATAGAGACCAATTAAAAATAATAACATTTTCTGTAATATGACTAAAATAAGCAATAATTCTCAGAATAAATGAATTTAGACATACTATAGGTAACAAGGCACTCAAAATTATTTGTCAATCAAGAAAATAATTTGTAATATGTTGGCTTTGATGTCAGAGACATCCCTTCTGCAGGCTCTGCCTGGCTGAACAAGTCCTTTCCTGTGCTCTGCAGCCTTCATAGGACAATAGAGGTGGAAATCAAAGGAAGAAACACAGGGACTTTCCCCTAGCACTAGCAATAGTATTGATGATGTGATGGGACCCATATTCAGCTCTCATTAATATTGAGAAGTGTTGCATTTGACTTGAGAGAAACAAATCAATCATGTTTGAGTGGGAGGCTTTACATCTGCTTTTGACAGATGTCTGAATGCATGTGTATGTATATGAATGTATAATGCTACCCATTATGGAAGTAGCCTGTCAATCCTGGGCATGTGTGTGTCCCCTGCCAACCAGAAGGCATGCAACAGTGAGCAATGTATCTTTGCTGAGGTTACATGCGGTGATGTATTTGAGATGGGTAATAAATCTGTCATGGCATCTTGCCACTGTCTGGCCATGCACACCTGCCGTTGTAAGATGGTTTGTGTGCTGGATGCAAAGACTGAACTACTTCATTCTCATCCTTATGCAGAAAGTTCGAGATTTTTCGGAGGAAAATTTTTTTTGGTCTACTTAAAGCACCTATCTAATGATGGAGTAGAGGCAGGAAGTATTGAAAGCTGTTAGAAGACGCGAAAAATTGCCAGATGCCTGGTAGAACAGCGTGTTGCTAAGTAGTCACGCAGAGAGAGGATGGAAGCTTCGACTGCAGTCCTCTGTGAAAATGCTCCCACAGAGATCTGCTTATTAACTAACACCAAAAATTCATAGCAGGAGAAGCTGAGAAAGCAGCTGGGATGGGGAATGCTTTATTGATGAGGGACCAGTGGACACAGAATAGTGCAAAGATTCCAGAGAGAAAAGTAGATTTAACAATATTTGACAGTATTAATACATACAGCCAGTAAATCTATACATGATAAAGATGGAATCGTATCCAACCATGAAAATTTAAAAATAATACCTGTGTGACATGTTGTATAGTTAAAATGTTAGGTCCTGAGCCTACAAACATCTGTGTGTATGCCAGGTTTGAGAGGCATGAGGAAGCTCTTTATGCGTCACAGCCTTGGAGGACTCCTGTGGAAAAGGGATAATTCTGAGGCTAGAAGACATGTCCACCATCCAGGTGGTACTCCTGGATTCAGTATTTGTGAGTTCAGTGATGTTTAACCGCAGGATTTTACATTCTTCTGTTTTCTATTGGTGGTAGAGACATATGCTTCTCAAGTCTTTCTGTAATCATGACATTTTGTCCTTTCTGTAAGACACTCTGGTAATAGTAACATAAATTGATTAAAATATGCTGGAAAAAATAGTACTGAACTTTTTTCCTTCAACCTGAGCAATACTACCAGGGTAAAAGTAGTTTTACTGAAACTACATCTAGGTTTCTTGGCTATATACATTCTTTATTTCTTCAAATCTATCCCATTCTAGTTTTCTCTCATTTATGCTTTAAGTTTTGATGAGTTTGTCTTGATGCTGTTGAAGCATTGCCTGCTAATCCTTGTCCTTTTGTATAGAAAGGTTTCAAGTCCACCTAGTAAGGTGCTCCTGCACTGACAGGTTTTGGAGATTCTCTTACCTGTTCTAACAGTGGAACAATTGAGTTCATGGTAACTGTGTTGTAGGGCAGCCACAGGGGTTCTCATAACTTACCCCAGTTTGCTCAGAGTTCATGGGAGTTAAAATAACCGGAACAGCGAAAGGCCTCCAGAAAAATATGTCTTGTTGTATGTAAGAATATGAAGACTTCTTAGTATTTGGCTACGATAACTTGGCTCAGTCATGCAGTAGGAAGAACAGCATAACAAAATCCGTGTATGACAAAATTCTTTATTCTCTAACTGCAAAATTAATGCATATTTAAAGGTATGAGCACATGTTTACACATGTGTATTTGCATCAAAGTCTTTTAAATATATATATGCTGGCATCTCTACTGAAAGTATATGGCTCTAACTTCTAGTAGTCATTTATTGTTCCCACCTCCAGACAAGTAAGTGTATGTTAACAACTTCTGTTCATGCAGAAATTTCTCTTCAACTTGATGCAAAGAGAGACTGACCAGCTATGAGAAATCAGAGCTCTCTTATATACATTTTTTTCCCTAAGATGATCTTCTGGGTGGTGTTTTGAGCATTACTTCTCATGCAGCTGATGTACCTTGGTGACTGATGTGTAAAGTCCATTGACTGTATTTGTCTCTGGGACACGAAGACAAAAACAATCCCTTCAACTGGTATATAAAAGTGGACACTGATTTAAAACCTCTGGTGTCCAAAGTTCCAGTCTGAAATGGGGTAATAGATGATTTCACAGCCAAATGGCTGCACCAAGGTTGTGTGAGCCAGTAGCTTGAGGTGTTGACGAGTTGACACTTTTGGTCCTCTCATCATTGCCCTGATACTTCCCTGCCTGGTGGGAGAGGTCTGGAGTACTTCATGTTCTGCATTTTTGTTCTTTCTGAAGCTCTTGACTGACAGGTAAACTTGAGTTTCAGGTTTTTTGGGTTTGAGTGATAGCAGCAGTGATCTTGGATGCATATAATCAGTCCCTTTGAGAATAGTGTAGTGTTATGTAATGTCTCTAAGGGATTTCTCAAGAATTTTGGGAGGCCTGAGCAGGGTTCTAGCTTATGCAGGTCTAATCTTTGGTAGAAAAACTAAATATATTCATCTTCTATAAGATACTGTCTTAGCAACTTTGCAGAGGAGTCATACTGCAGTCAGAGCCTCCAGCTGAGCCCTGGATGGTGTTTACATTTCTGGTCAGAGAGGTTTTATTGTGGGGCTCAAGAGTTTGTCAATCTTCTTAGAAAGGGAGTGTATGAGAGGAGTATGAGAGAAAACAAAAGAAAGTTAACCCACTGACTGTGGGTGAAAAAAACCCCTTTTGCTTTTTTCCTTCTGCTGTTCACGTTCTGAAATTTCCAGGCTCCTCAGCTGGGACGTCTCATGTCACTTGGCTAGAAGATACAGTTTCTTCCTTCATACTATAGAAAATAAGCAGCACAGGGTTAGCTTGTAGCTGAGGCCAGAAACAATTATGTGGATAGCAAAACTGAGGATGTAACTTTTGTACCTGCTTAGAAATGCAGGGGGGAAAATGGACACAGTCATGTGGCTTCCCTGAAAAAGAGGAACAGGGTTAGCAGTGTGTCTGACTTACTTTTTGTTCACGAACAACGTGGAGAAATTTTAAATAGCTGATTTTGTTCATCAGGGACCTCTTACAGGAAGAAGTTGCATTACAATTTATATTCTTAATTTTATTACATGGCTGTCAAAAGGCCAGGCTATATATTCACTTTTGAGGTCTGTATTTTTCACATGCATGAGAACACCTTTGTGGGGAGATATTCCTTCTCAAATCAGCTTGAGAATGACAGGAGTTAAAATGAGTTTAGTAAAAGGGAAACATTAGCCACTTCAAGAAATGTGTAGATATAAGTTCAATCCTAAAAATTTGATTTGAATTTCCTTCATTGTCAAGATGATTTGAGAACAATCTTACCCAGTTTCTCCTAGTCTTCCACCATTGTTACAGGCAGGCCTACATCCAAGGATACTGGTGCCAAGTAGGAAACTAATTTTTTGGTGGCTAAATGCTGCCATGTGAAAAGATTATATGCTAACTGGAGAAAACTTTGGGTTTGGGGATATTTTTTCGTGTGGAAACCTGTATTTCCTATTCTGAATTGTTCAATTGTTCAGTTTGTGTAGTGGTTTCTAGATTTTCAGTTCATCAAAATTATGGCAACAGTGAGAAACAGTAGGAAGGTCTGGCTGTGCACTGGATGTTTATTAGGGCTCTGTAGTGTTTACCAAGGGTTTATGAGTATGATGCTGAACAACACAGCTGAGGCACACAATGTAGTTTTCAGCTGAAGAGGGCTGTACTGGAAAGACCTATGCCAGCTTCTGTTAACGCACACTGTATTTCTCCATTGCAGATATCAGATTTATGATTTATATTTTTTTCCTCCAGTTCTACTGATGTATGAAAATGAGCACCTGGAGGCTATTGTTCAGGATAGAAGAGGTAGCATCAAGTGGCTTAGTCATACGCAGTAGCTTTTTTAAAAATGTGCAGGGAAAGAATTGTGATATATAGAGCCAGCTACTCTCTCCGTAGTATTGGATACATGCATTTTCAGGTCACAGTATGTTCTTTGCTTGAAGGAAAACTGGGAGAGGTGTTACCTATTTTGAGATGGTTAAATGTATATTTAAAATTGTTCTCTCTTTGTCAATATACATCTGAAAATATATTAACTTCAGAAGTAGGTTATTTTTTAGTGGTATCTGTGAAAAATTGTTATATTACTCTGGTAGTTGATTTGAATTCTGATTGGCAAAAACCTTCTCATGATAAGGAAGGTGGTTTGTGTTTCATGATCAATATCTTGTGATGCCTAAGTACTTAGGCATCTCATCATTACAGGTAACCTGAAATTTCACCTCCAGAACTCTGTACATGTTCTGGTGTTTATGTACCATTGAGGATTCTGATTTTAAAATTTGATTTCTCTATTTCACTGCAAGAGATAGGAGACTGGCTCTTTTTATGCAGAGTCATGTTTTGGTCTATTTTCTTTATTGTTTGCATGTATTTGTAACCTGTATGTGTGAATCCTGAAGGCAAGAGTGTTCAAAGCTTGGTTTGAATAACTATTTGGAAGAACGTTTCTTGTTTACTTAAATAAATGGACCAATATGGATTCATAAAAGTTACTGTTACTGTATTTCTGGAACACTTTGATTTAACATTAGGTAATTTCTGAAGGAATTTTCTTGAAGCAAGTAACAAGAAGGAAAGGCACATCTGGTGCACCTAATTAATTTTTGTGTGTATGCTACATTAGTGTAATTGAAGACATGAAAAGAATATGATACTATTATGTAGAACCTTTTTATGTTCTCTTTGTTTCCTGAGTGTGGTTGTGTTGTATGTGGTCCTATGTCTACTTATAATGGCTATTTCAATTAGAGGCAGCTTTGGATCATTCAGCTCTACTCCTCTAGAATGCATATATAACCACTTTATTCCACTGAAGAATGCATTTGGGAGCAGTTTTTCTTTGGAGAATAGGTTTCATCTGTAGGCATTTCATTAAGGATTTATTTACATTTAAAACTTTTTACCTGTTTTGACCCTTCTGAATTGCAGAACTTAGGATAAATTAAATTACACAAAATCGTTAAGAAAAGATATTTCTTGTCTGATTGTTCATAATTTTTATGTATATAGCGCTCTAGTCTTCCACTATCAAGTAACCCAAATTGCCGACAGTCCCATCTGGAAGAACTGCTATGACCATCCATGCACTTATTATTCTTGCAGTACAGGATTGTACTACTTTAGGTTGATTTCAGAAACTCCAGCATGGAAAACCTGTAGGTCCCAGAGTTTCATCCTTTTGGTTGGAACTAATGTACATTGGACCACAGAAACATATGCAGTTAATGTTGTCTTATTTTGGGAGGAAAATATAAATTCTTTTAACTTCAACATAAACACCTAGGGTGTAGTAGGGTTTTCATTAATGTCTTAGTAGCCAGATGAGAGCCTAAAGGTATTTTTTTTTGGCGTGGAAAAATTTAAAATGCCAGGTGATAAGTATTATAATATTTGTACATGATCACTTAAAGAAAGCAATTGGAAGACTCGTACTATTGAATTCTACTTTAGCAGTATGAATAAACACAAAATTTGTAGAATCATAGAGTGGTTTGGGTTGGAAGGGACTTTAAAGATCATTTAGTTCCAGCCTGCCCCTGCCATGGGCAGAGACACCTTCCACTAGACCAGGTTGTTCAGAGCCTCATCCAACCTGGCCTTGAACAGTGCCAGGAATGGGGCATCCACAACTCCTCTTGGCTGTGTGTTCCAGTGCCTCACCATCCTCACAGAAAAGAACTTCTAAACCTACCCTCTTTCAGTTTAAAGCCATGCTCCCTTGTACTATCGCTACCTGCCCTTGCAAAAAGTCCCTCTCCAGCTTTCTTGTAGACCCAATTTAGGTATTGGAAGGTACTATAAGGTCTCCTTGGAGCCTTCTTTTCTCCAGGCTAAACAACCCCAACTCTCTTAGCCTCTTTGCATAGAAGAGGTTGCTCCAGCTCACTGATTGTCTACATGGCCTCCTCTAGACTTGCATCAACACTTCTACATCCCCCTGTTGGGGTCCCCAGAGATGGGTGCAGTACTTCAGCAGGGGTCTCATGAGTAGAGGGAGAGAATCAACTCCCTTGACCTGCTGCTGGTCATGCTTCTTTTGATGCAGTCTGGGATGTAGTTTGGCTTTCTGGGCTGCCAGTGCATATTGCCAGGTCATTTTGCTTGCATCTGTTTGTGTGTAAACATAAGGTAATTAATTCAATGGTTTTTTTTCTACGAGAGTAACAGAGCCCTACTGAAAAAACGAAATAGCAACAAACATTTTTTTGCCCCATTTTTGTGCTGGCAGATGAAGCTGTGAGATATACCAAACTGATAGAGAAGGCTCTTACAAATATTTCTGGTCTCAGAAAAGAAATCCTGGTTAAAGCAACCTAAAAATGGATAGGCTTCAGTTTGTGATAACTTAGTTACTTGCTGCAAAATTTACTATCATCATCTGATTTCTCTTGATGAATAGTATCCAGTAGAATTTGACAACTGTAGGGTAAACAAATTAATGTAGGCTTTGGTTGGGATTTTTTTAAACATTCATTGTTTTCCCAGTTAGGTTCCATTTCAGCTGCTTGAGGAAAATGTGATCCTGTAGTAAAAGCAGCTGGAGTTACAAAATATTTTGAGTAGTACCTTTCCATGATAATTCCGTTTAAATAAAATGGGAGATAATTTTGTTTTCATATTTGGACACAAACTAGCTACTCTAATTTTCTTGTTCAAGCTGAATATAAAGCAGATAATATTCGTGAAGTCTGTATTGCTTTGTTTTCTCTGTGATTGTTATTCAGGCTTCTGCAAAATCAACTGTTATTATTTGCCAAAAAATGTAAAGAAACTAATTTGCAGCATTTGGTTTCTTCTATAAACCCTTCAAGATATACAGTCTTGGTTATGTTGGTGTGATTTTTCAAGATCATATATTCCTAAATAAAAATGGAAACTTTTGGAGAAAGTAGATATCATCTAAATTTTTTTCCTGGCAATTATTTTTTGTGCGAAAGGACAAAATGCATTTAAAGAAAATGAGTGCAAGATTTCTTTCTTTATATAGGATGGTTTCTGAAATTCCATGCATTTGCTATTTCTAACTGAAGTAATTAATATGGAATTCACAGCCGCTGAAACATTGATAAAAATCCTCTAAGGATGAGTCTAAGCTATTATTTGCTTATTCTGGTAGTAATGGAGTAGTAGTGACCTTCAGTGGGACTAACTAGCACATGCTTTTCTGCAATGCATTTCAGAATGCAGTAATAACAACAGAAAAATTAATATCAATATGTACCATCTGCTAAAAATACTATTAAGAATATTACTCTTTTTACTTTCATCTCACTTCTAATTTTTTAAGGTTGAGTAAGGGCATAAAGTATGCTTTAAAGTAACTGTCCTCTTCTCAGTCAAGTAACAGTTCTGTTTAAAAGTCATTAAGATTTACTGTCCTTAGCTTGCATAACTGCTGTGCTGTCTGTATCTCTATATGCTTTCATGTTTTAGGGGAGAAGAAGCAATATTGTTTTATTCAGGAAAAAGTTTTACTTGTCTTTCAGTTCAAAGAGATATTGTGCTTTTGATGAAAAGGAAGCTGCTGCTTTCAGAAGGCGTTCTAACACTTAAGGAGACACAGAGAAAAAAGTAAACACATGCTTTTGTGTTTTAAAACTGGCTAAAATGTTTGTTCAAAGTAGGAACTAGATAAAACCTTCATCCATTAAACCTAAAACTTTTTTATTGAAAGACATCAATATGTACTCCCCAAAGGCCATCTTTCCTTTTCTGACTCCATTTTAGTGTTTCACAGTGGTAATGCAATCCAGGACTTCGTCTGCTTGTGGTGTCTTCGCTGGGTCACCATTTGCTTTCACGTGGGCTGTCAGACCCTGCAGGGTGTGAAACACCCTCAGGTGCTTTAGATTTAAGTAGGCCAGAAGGCTGATAGTCTCAGCAAAGATCTCCACGAGGTTGTGGGGAATACCTGAAGGTCTTTTGGGAAAAACAGGGAAGAGGTGGGTTGTGCCTTGTGCCTCACAGCCACGAGGGAGAGAAGCATTAAATGTCTGAGCTGATGATCTGTGCTTTTTAGATGTCAAAATCTCAAGTTATTTCCCTATAGATATTCCCTTTTATTAATAAATATACCCTTTCTTACTCTAGGTTGCTGGGATTGGTCTAACTGAGACCATATTTCACACCTGACTTCGGGAGGCTAAATATCCCATTGTCCAAGAAAGCCTCAGAGCTATGTTTGTAGAGGCAGATGGCTTAGCCTACACTAACTCAGTTGTTTGTGTTCCAGCTTAGGACTTTGGAGAGTAAGAAAAGAAGTGAAATAATGCTTGAGAAGCATCTTTACATGTGGTTAATTTTTATATGTATTTGTTTTAGTGTTTCTTTGCCCCCATGAACTAAAATACAAGATTATATAAATGGAAGTTCTTTAGCTGAAAGCCTTAATCTCTGTCTCAGGAAGCATTCTGTCTCAGTTTGAATTACTTTCTTATATGCAGGTGAGGTGATTAGAGATTTCTAAAAGGCTCCACTTACTTTGTAAAAGAAAAATCATATCCTGCATACTTAAAAGGACGGTGTGAAGGAAATAATTGCTCATGATTTTGCTACATGCTGAAATTCCTGCCTACTGTAAATCACAATGGCTTCTTCCAAAAGCAAGCTGGTAATGTAAACAAAATATTTCAGTGAACTAAAAGCGCAAAATTCGGAATTTATTTTGCACTGTAGACAATAATAGAGGCAAATTTATGTTCAATTACTGCTCCGTTAGGAACTTTTGCTTAGAATCACTTTTATGAGAAATTTATCTTTTCTGTAAATCCCTATATTTAGACTGCTCTCTTTGTCAAAGAATCACATGAATCTCTAAAGTGATAGTTCACCAAGTGGCTTGGATGAAGGCATGGAGTTGTACTGAGGGTTGGTAGGATGCTGATGAGCTACAGAGTGCTCATCTTCCACTGTCCTCTGCCGAACTCTCATTGCAAAGGAAAAACCCACACACCTGCACAGTTTTAAGTCACTAAAAACTGTGGAAGCAGAAATTAATTTTTGTTCCTTTGAAGGATTTAAAATCTTTCTGCAGTCTTGTAATTGCGCTTTCTTGAATTGCTTGGATAATGACATTTTATCAAAAATCTTTTGTTTCATAGTGTGAAATTCTGGGAAATTAAAGACCTGGTGACAGTGTGATTTGCAGGATTGATTTCTGCCACATCACAACAGTGTTGAAAAGTCAAATGAAAATCTGTTAAGAATTTAATTTGAAAAAGTATAAATGCTTGTTCATCTTTGCAGGTATATATTCTGACAGAATGAGTAAGCTTGCAGTTATTTAAAAATGTTTAAATTTAACTCTATTCAGGTAATATTGAAAGTTAAACATGTTACTTGCTTTGCTGAATCAGGAATATAACACATAAGTAGCTAGAAGTCAGAAGTGTGAAGTCAGTAGAAGTTATTTAGGCAAGGTGGTTCATTTTGTCTTCTTTTAAGATTTCATATTAGTCCTAATTGAAAAGATTTCTGAAGGAAAAAAAGAAAAGAAAAATAGAAGACTAGATTCTCACTTTTGTGTACTTGATAGTGAGCCTCACTGACAAAAAAATATTTTTTTTTTTTTGTAATAAGAAAATAATACCATGAATAAAGATCTTCAGACCTTTTTCTTTTAGAAACTTGTCAGTGTTCCTTCTTTTTTAACCTTAAATTTTTGAGGAAATTGTTTTATAATATGCTGGTTATATGTTAGGACTGCATCAAGAAGCATTTTTGTTAGTAATGAAGTACTCGGCTATTTGACACGTGCAAAATAACCTGTTTGTACGTATTTTCTCTTGAAGAGCCCTTCTTCCTACCTATCTCACTAAGATTAAGCAACTGTGTACTCAAATATGTGTAAATAAGGGGTTTCTCCTTCTGGCAGTCTCCTTGCTCCTGATGCCCTGCACAAAATTTCTCTGCCTGTCTCTGATTCAGGGCAAATGGTCTGCATACATAGGCTGTGTATTTGTAGCACATAAGCATGAATAGATACAGAAAGAAAATATTGATGAGGAAATGTTATTGTATTTTTGAACACAGACCTGGTGAAAGGTCTCTTAAAGTGAAGTAGGGTGCATGAAAAGAAGTTTAAAACCAGAAAGAAACTTCTAGCTTACCTGACGGGTCAGGATACCTGCACTCACTTTGCCCACCCGTATCAGCTTAACATGATCTGAGGTCCAAGTCTGCTGGTTGTAGGATCATGGGGGTTTTAGTTCTCGTTTTAAATCTGTGGCTTCACTTAAACCCAGGTGTGTTCACAGAGCATCTGCGCTAGCACAGAACATGTTTCATGGGAAACTGGATGTCCTCATCTCTGGGAATAGCAGTGCTCCTAGAGAGAAAGACCAAGTGCCTGAGACTTGACATGTTTTAACTGTTCCCATCTCGTTTGTTTCTGTAAGTCTGCCATAGCTTTAATTTGCTAACACTTCTGATACATTTACATTTTGTAGGGAAGACAGAAACATGTAGAGACAGGGTACTTTTTCACTCAGCTGGAAAGCAAGTGGATTGCTTTGCCCCTGGGATGGACAGGCCAGCAAAACTTGCTTTCCCCAGCACTGAGAATTGATTTATTTGTAAACAAAAATGCAAGCCTGTTTCTTCAACTACTTATAGGGAACAAAAACTAAAGATATTGAAAGCCCCCAAACTCTAGAAAAAAAGTTATTTCAGATTTCCATAAAAGTTGGAGCATCAGAAAAATTGTACATGTATCGTTTTTGTCAGTACATCTAAAATTCACAATTTTCGTTTTTTTTCTGTGGATAACCTGGGTCAATTTATTTTATCTACACACAGATATTGTTGTTGACTTCCTGTGCAGAATGAGTGTCAGTTTGTCACATTTGGTATAAGTTTACACTTGATAAGAATATGTGGGTAGTAAAAGTTTCATGATATTGTGAAGTATTAACTTTTTCATTTAAAGTACATCATGTTTTTGCCAGCTTTGTTAGCCAGGCATCTTGCTCCCATGGAGCAATCATGCTTAGAGGAAAAAAAGCAAGTGGGAGCTTTTGAGTTTTGGAGTTGATTCAAAATTGCTAGAGTAAGAATTAGAGGTAACATTATTGCAAGCAATAACAACAAAAGCAACAACAAAGGGAAATAATTGAAAAAGGGAGAGAAGTCCTACTACTGATGAGATGTACATACTTTTTAGTGGGCGAAGTGACAGCTGAATGAAATGAAGAACCTGTACTGGGAGACAGAGCTATCTGAATTGATGTTTAAGCTTTTAAAAGTATTTTAACAGTTATTACCCAGTTCCTTTAGAAATTGCCTTAGCAACTGAATGTGGGTTATTCAATACTGCAACAGCTTCTGTAGCCATACAGAGACTTTCCTTTCAATGCTCCTTCACCTCTCCAGCACAACACTTTGACTTGACTTGAAGGAAACTTATTTTCTATGAGTATTTATAGCCTGCTCTTTTAAAAGAAGTTTCATTGATTTGATTACTGCTCCCACAGAACACAGATGAAAAGAAACCACTGAAAAGAGATCAGCCACTGTCTTGTCAGTTCTTGAATATTGCACATTTTATTAACGTCAGTAAAGGTTTTCCTGTTAATATTCCTAGTTTAAAGAGGGGTATTGGTAATTGAGAGGGTTCTTTTTAATAAAATGTCTTTTTTTTCAGGCTTAAGCCAGAACATCATAACCTTCAAAATAATATATTTAGAGGTTTGCAACACAGAATTATGGATTAGTGCTAAAAATCAGAATTTTGTAGTTGGATTCCAGAGAATAACAAATACCAAATAAATAGCAGTACGTTATTGACAACATGGTTCCCAAATCAGTAACTAAAACTAGAGAATTGTATTCTAGGAGCTTGAGCAGGTGAATGAAACAATTGAGTCACCAACTCTGGAGGTATATAAAAGATCTGTAGATGTGGCACTTAGAGACATGGTTTAGTGGTGGGCTTGGCAGTGTTAGGTTAATGGACTCAGTCTTTAAAGGTCTCTCACAACCTGAAAGATTCTACTATTCTACAAAAAAATTACGCACAACTTCTGTAAAGTAGAGATTTTCAGTTTCATAGTAGACTATTGTTTAAAACAGAGATACCTTTAGCTCAGTGTTATTATTGCACAGGGCTCCTCCTTCAGCAAGACTCATGCAGGAATTTCTTTAACTTAAAAATTAAATTATTTTCTGTACATGCAATTGATGAATTAACTTGATGGAGGAGCATTATCTGCATCCTCATAATGGGATCCACAGGCAACAGCTTGTAAGAGATGGCTGTAACATATAGTATGTGCATGTGTGAAAGAGTTTTTGAATGTAAGTAAGTGTGTGGCTTTTTCCACATGATGAACACAAACATGCAAGTTATAGTATTTCTGCAGTGTATGCAGAGATTTCACCATAGTCAGTAAGGGTACATACACTGGTTTTTTGTTTAATGATTATGTCTAGACCATTATTTATGCTAAAAGGCATATCTTATTTATCTGTGATTAAGTGCATATCTTTGCTTTGGCACTGATGGGCAGGGATGTATTTAAATGATAATCTCCTGAGCCCAAGTAGTGATCCAAAGGGAAAAAGCATTTTAGCTTCTAGAAATTCAGTGAGGTACCTTTCATAAGGATTTCATCAGATAGCTCCTCAGGGTCTACAAAAAGCATCTTTTGATCTCTTAAAATCAATTTGAGAGTCAGTATCAAAAGGATAATCACTGTAATTGAGCTGGGGGTCAGGGAGGATGTGAATCCATGGCGATACCGCCGTCAGTTGCACACAGTGTCCGGTGGCTGAGGCCACGGGCGTGGCAGCCGCTTCCCTTGGCTCCACCCTCGTGGGATCCAGCAGGCCAGGAGCTCAGCCTATTCTCTGAGTATATGAAATCTTCTCAGTATCAACTTTCTGTAATCTATTTTTGTGTAATTAAGAGTGTGCCTGCTCAGCAAATCATTTATCCTCCAGTATTGAGCTGTTCCATCAATGGGCTGCATATCCAAAGCTACCACTGAGAGTAGATTCTTGTATCTTAAAATATGTGACATTAATTTGGTATAATTTTCACTTTGTTTGGTATCTGGGGAATGATGCCTTGTGTAGTCTGAGGTATGTCAAAAGCAGTGAGAAAACATTTACTACTATTTGAATTTATGTTTTCTTGTTTGGAAAGAAAATGTTTCAAAACTTCATCAGACCTTTCAATCTCACTCGAGATATTTGCTATAAATTAATCAGAAGTGGTGACACTCTCTTCTAGTCAATTTTGCAAGTAAAATCTGGTCGTGGAACTCTCAA
Organism: Cephalopterus ornatus; assembly: GCA_013396775.1. Classification (NCBI taxonomy): domain Eukaryota; kingdom Metazoa; phylum Chordata; class Aves; order Passeriformes; family Cotingidae; genus Cephalopterus; species Cephalopterus ornatus. Next base: position 43,711 of record VZRE01013514.1, on the reverse strand, counting down.
AATCATCTATAATCTCTCACATGAGATATACTTAATTATAGCCGACTATTATTTCAGTAATAGTTTTTTGTGAAAAACATGCTCATTCGGAGTTTTTCTAAATCCACTCTTAATATGTAGGTCTAAAAGAGCTTTCTGAAGAACTGAGTTAGTGGTTAACTAGAAAGCAAAGGGATCTCTTTCTCTAGTTAAAATGGAAAAAATTTATTTTTTTTAATTAGTTGTCAGTCTTCCTTTTTATGAATGCTGGAGTGCAAAGATACACTCATCAACTGAACAAAAGTGTGTTGTCAGTTGTATGAGAATTCATAGCATTTTGGACTTTTCCATATTTGCAATATAACCTGTTGTTTGTCATGGGGGAGGAAAAGTCTCAACCAGAAATGGAAACTTCAGACATCGATAATTATAAATCTATTATTGCTTTTGAGCAAAACAAAGTTAGTAATTTCTGCTTAATAGCAAATCTGCTTCAGATGAGAAAGTTACAGACACTTCCATCCTCAAAGAAAGATGTCAAAAAAGAGAATATGAAAATAAAAAAAAATCCTGTAAAACCTTTTTTCTTCCTCTTTTCATTTAGCATAGCTCTGCTTCCACCTCTATTGCCGACCAAGGGGACCCATATTCCCTTTGAATCTGATTTGAATATCAGAGGCTGTAAGGGGTTTGGAGTTGAAACCATGGAATATGATATTTTGTTGAGTGGAGCAATTAATTACAAGCTACTTACAATGGCTTTTTATTCTTAATTCAGTCAGGCGTTGGTGGAAGTTCCTTCTAAAATGCATTTCTTGTCCACAGCTGCTTGTCAGAGACAAGACCTTTGGACATTAAAGGCATGCTAAGCACTTAGCAGAACATGAAAGAGATTTGGTGAAATTAGGAGGCAAATCATGCTCCTGGTTATGAAAGTGAAGTGAGGAGGGTGCATCAGGGAAGGACTGTCTGAAAAGGACACTGACGCTATTTGGGATGAAACCGGTCTCATTTGGCAAGTTAAATTTTGTACTCTGTACTGTTCACTGTGGATAGCATTGGTTAAAAACCTCAAGGGACACTTTCCAATAAATTTAGGAAGTTTAAATCACGCACTTTGTTCCCTTTCACTTCAAAATCAAGCCTTTTGGTTGAAATGAGAAACAAACTTGTTCTAGGAACCGGTAGTAGGAACCGCTTAGTAGAAACAGAGGAAGTGATAAACTGCACAGGACTGAAGGTGTGAAGAATAACCAAGGTACTGAGGCTGCCTTTATGACTGCAGTGTGTGTGTCCTGTTCACATCCCATCTAGGCAAAGCAACTCTGAGGCAGGGAAAAGGCAGAAGACCATGGTGTGATGTGACTGATTCCCTGAGGTTTCTCAAGTGAGCGAGGCAGTCATAGCCATACTTTATGCTGGCCTCTGGAGCAGAAGGGAGAACTCTGAAGTGACAGCCATGTCAGGGAGCTACTGCAGTGGGGCCAGGCATTCCTGCCTGGCGCATGGAGAAGAGCTGCGTGGTACGCAGAGATATGCGGTGGCATTCCTGTGGCCACGTGCTCCTCTCCAAGCACTGTGCCCCAAATTAAGTTTTCCTTGTCATATACCTAGCAACAAAATTTTTCCTCTTTGTTTTCATTATTATTATTTGAAGAAAGAAATAATATTTTTTCTGACACAAGCCCCTTGGGAATTACATCAACCATATGAAACATAAACACATTTCCTCTCCTGTTGCATAAATAATGGATTAGGTTTTCACTGGAGAAGCTGAAAGTAGGATGGGAGGACAATTTGTGTAACTCACAAAGTAGGCTGTGGTGTACAGCAGCAGACTGTTATAAAACACGACACAGTAGGAAATGTGATTACTGTGTTATGGAAACCCCTTAGTGGATCAGGTCGCTAAAGTACATCTCCTGTGCTGAGAGCACCATGGCTTCTATTATGTGCAGTGAGCATCTGGACAGAAATAAACTCTTCCCTGTTGGTTTATCCAGTAATGTGTGAGAGTTTTTAAAAAGTATTACTAATAATACAATACCTTTTCTGTTGTTTATGGAAGAAAAGCATTTGACAGCTTCTAGGATGAAAAGCAAGAATTTGAGTGTAGAAATGAGGTAGCATCCTTCCCTCAAGGAAGACATAACTGATTTAGGCAGGAGAATATACAGAGCTGAACGTGAACTTAGTGTCCTCTTACCAATTAGCAGCAGATGAGAAGCATGCTCCAGAGCAACTGTCTCTGTAATAGCTGTGAGATGCTCAGAGAATGCCTGTTTATTTTGCGAAGCGAGCCAAGCAAAACTGCCTGCTTGGCATGTGCTTCACTGCACTGGTGTTTTGTCACCATTATGAGACATCTCTTTTGTGGAGCAAATGCACACAAAATATTAAAAAAAAAGGGGGAGAGAGCAATTTCCAAATCCCACAGTATGAGTTTTCTAAATCTGATGTATCCAGATTCCTGATTCTGAATTCCATTGAGACCTCCCAGGAATTACACCCTGGAACTATCTAAGCATCTGTTGATGCATAAATAGGCATGTTTATGAAAACAGCTTGGATCTGTTTGTCCCTTTTTGGTTGGTGATGAGCTAATTTTATTTTAAAACTCAAGAGTCTTTACTCCTTGGTGCATGAAGGGACAGAGCAAACTCAGTGGAGTTGAAATTTCCTGAATTATAATTAACAGTAATTTTAGCCACAACTCTGGTTTAGGGAAGCATAAGAGGTTGGTCTAAAGTTCCTGTGACTTTTTTCCGTCTGCCTGATTCAGACTTTTTTTCATTATATTAGTGCAGGGAAAATTTAAAAAGTTGTAGGACTCCACAACCTGTATTTGATATTTCCTGTAATTTTGTTCTTCTTGTTTAGTTTGACAGGCTTTATTAGTCAACATTTGGGGAAAATTTTAATATCAACTTTTGTTTATCTAACTGAACTCTATCAACATTGCATTTGTTGTTTATATAATGTTATCTGAACATCGATATTAGGGCAAATTATCTAGGAGTATAATATACTCCCAACATGATTTATTTTTATTTTAATGAATCATAGAATTACAGAATGGCCTGGGTTGGAGGGGACCAGGATCAAGATCATCTTGATCCAACCATCTCTGCTGTGGGCAGGAATACCTTTTACTAGATCAGGTTGCTCAGACCCCCATCGAAGCTGGCTTTAAACACTTTCAGGGACAGGGCATGAACCAATTCTCTGAGCAACCTGTTCCAAGTCAAGCGAGGGACAGCTTTGTATCGTGTGTACTGCAAGGAAAAAGTAGTTTTGGCAACATAGCTCTGGTGTAGCTTACCTACATGAGAGCAGAACCAAAAATTAGGATAATAGGTTTCATAAAGAAAATCTATATACTAAACCAAGATGCTCAAAATATTTAAATACATTGTGAAAAAGCACTAAGCTATTTTAAAAGTAAGATTTGTCTGTTATCTCATTCACAGGAAAATTGGATTTTCATTGAGAGATTTGTGTATGTATGAAGCATCTCACGCAAAATATAAAACACTATAAATTTCTCAATTACACGCTAAAATATTTTGCTTTTTATTTACAAGTTATTTTTTCTAAAAAAAAAGGTAATTTCTGTTTTTAAAAAGGCTTTTGTCTAATTTCTCCATGGAAAACAAGCCTTTTTCTGACAAGTTCTCCCTCTAGCCTCCTTCGAAGGGCATGTTGTTGTGAAGAAAAGTGAAACAATTGCAAAAATGTTGCGATGTTACTTCTATTACTGCTGCTGATCCCCAAAACATGAATGATCCTTTGAAGGAGAAAGGCTTTTGAATTATAACCTCTTAATCTCATGAAACTTGTCTGTGGGGTTCTGCCTATGAGACCTCGGCCAAATCATTAAAATCCTGATCCTAGGGGATGCATTTGAGGGCATTCTGGGGGTGCTGGGGCCTGTGCTCTTTGTATTTCAGTTTCTCTGTTCTAAGTGGAGTAGCAGCAAATGAGACATCCCAGATGTTTTGGGGTGCTCTTTTACACACAAGCCAGTGAAGACAAAATGATTTCCACTTTCAAACAGACAGACCCGTGAACTGTTTCTCTAAGCTTTGTTTGCAACACTGAAAGAACCAAAGCCTTTAATAATGAAGAATCTAAGCAGTCCTATTTATGCTAGAAATCCCTGTTTTGTTCATCCAAGTGGGTTTTTTTTTTAGACTGCTTCACTTGGAAACTCAGCCTGTCTGAAGGGAAATTGTATGTTCCTTACAGGTACTGCATCCAATTACAAGCCCAGTAGCAGACTTTTGCAGGTAGCAGAGGCTAAGGCATAACATCCAATTGCTACTAACTACATGTAGTAGATAAGAAGAGCTGTCATTTAATTAAACAGAAAACATTTCTCAGAGTTCTTCTTCTCCACAATACACACAGAAGATAAGATGGTGAATTGTTTAGCAGTTTAATTTTAGCTCAGAGTGGATTGTATGACCTACATTTTTGTTTAATTTTTCACAATGTTTGCTGTGTCGTATGGTTAACCTGGTAGGACCCTTTTTAACTGTTCTGTTCCTGCAGTCCTTTTAAAATGTGTAATGTAAAGTCTGTAACCTGTTAAACATCTCAAGTTGTTTGTAATTTAGGCTTTGGAAACATCTCACCACGCACACAAGGTGGGAAGATATTCTGTATCATCTATGCCTTATTGGGAATTCCCCTGTTTGGTTTTCTGTTGGCTGGTGTTGGAGACCAACTAGGGACAATCTTTGGAAAAGGAATTGCCAAAGTAGAAGATACCTTTGTTGTGAGTATGCGGACTGCCTCGTTTGTTTTTCATGCTGCTTGTTATTCTGAATTTAACCATTGAAATTAAAAGTCTGAAAAACAGGGTATAGCTCATCATTACATCCAGATGTATAGCAAAAGGTAGGAAGGACTTGGCGTAGCCTGAACTTGTTATTGTACACTTCTAATTGAGTGAATTGGATGAAGCCCAACATTTCCTACAATGATTATGGCTAGGAAGAAGAGCAAGATCTAAAGTATTTTATTTTTGCTTTGCCCTTGTACTCCTAAGCTTACTATGATCCTTAACCTTAAAGGATTTTATACAGATTGTGATAACAAATCAGTGACTCAAAGAGATGTAAAAGGGGAGCTGTAGGGGTAACATGGAAATTTGTTACTGTTGCTGTGAATTGATTCACAGATGATGTTTGGAGTCTTAAAATCACAGTTCTTAAAAATCTCTGCTTAGATGCCATCATACCCGAGGAATGCTTATAATCATTTCCAGGTTTATGGGTCTATAGGTGAATAAAACTTTAGTCATTCACAGCAGCAAGACAGGATAAAAGATAGAGAGCCTATTGGTGGTCCCTTGACATTGGATTACACTTTGTGGACTCCTCACTAGGCCATATTCACAGTTTAAGGCATTTTCAGGCTCTTCTGCTAAACTGCTTAGCTCAGCCTAGAGGATCATGCCCTTTATTTTATTTGGCTACAAGTCTTTAATTATTCCTGTGAAGTGGCACAGCTTCAGTAAAGACCCGTCAAACAGGCTAGAAGCTTATGTAAATATTGATCAAGTTCCAGTTCTTAACAACCAAATGCCTTGAATTCAGAATCTGTTTCACACACAAAAAATTACATTAATGTTGTATTTTACTAACTGAGATTTTTGAAGCTGTAACCAACTTGACTTTGTAGCTTTGTTTGCATCAGCACCTGTGTTAGAAGGACTGTTTTTCTGCAACAAGCCCTAACCTTTCATGGGGACACCTTTTCTATATAGAAAGGGTCTGACATGGCTTTATTTTTGAAGCAAAGCAAGCTAGGCCTGTGCTAAGTAGCCTTATGCAATACATAAATACAAGCCTGAAAGGTTTTTTTAGAAAAGGCGTGTATTTTTGGCTTGAACCGTAACTTCAGGTCCAGACAAGGTACTGGTGAATGACATAGATTTCCACTGAGGCTTCTCTAAAAAAGGTAGGAACATTCCATAGGAACATTTTCTCATTTCTGGTTTTTTATAACTGATTTTTTTGATCTGAAATCAATTTATGTGTCTCTTTTGCTTATACAGATAAAGGTTTTCCTTTTTTTTTCCTTTTTCCTAATGGATGCATCCCTACAACAAGAATGCCCCAACATAAAAAGCAGTATCTTGCCCCCTTTTTGACAATATCTGAAAGAAAACACTGGTCCATATGTTGCAGTCTTTTCTTCTATTTATTAGTTCCTCTAAAGAACTGGAAGGTGCTGATGTGTCAGAGCAGGGAATTTCATGTCGCCATAACCCAAACTGATGCTGTGATTTAGGTTACAGTAGCTTGACCTTGGTCATGCTGGCTGTAAAACACAGTTTCCATCAAAACTTAAAAAGAAGAAAACACGCATTTTGAACAATCTGATTTCATTTTTGTCCTATTTTTGTGGAAGTTTCTGGGTTTATATATTCTCTTCTTTTAAGCCGAACCAATATGTATTGGATGGATGGAAAACTTTTTTTTTTGAAATGTTAAATTGGCTGGGCATGTCAAATAGGACTTTGCAGTAGTCTGTTCTAGCTTTGGTACAGTTTAGAAGAAAATATTAGTAGCTGACACAACACCTAAACAACTTGGTTCATGGAATTTACAGATTATCCCAAGCTGGGGAGAGAACCAGAAGGTGGAAGACAGGATTAGCATTCAAAATTATCTTTAAAATTTTGAAAAGAAATCTAAATGGATAGATTTAAATTCAAGAAGGACAAATTCAAAGTGCTACAGGAAGGAGTAATAAAATATTCAACTATATGTCAATTACAGCTGTATAGGTGCAATTTTATGGAAATTTTCTGCAGACTCTAGGGGCTCATATGGGTTAATGTCTTATTCCTGTGGAAAAACCTACATCACAGTTGAAAGTATAAATAGGAAAGTAAATATAATAATGGGCAAAACACAAGAAAAGATCCTTCCACTCTATTTTGTGCTATTTTTTTCATATCTAATTTTGAGTACAACACTTAGTGAGACATGGGATAGTTTGCTTATGCCAAGTAATAACAACAAGAATTGGAAGAGTAATAAAAACAAAGAAATTAATTTATTTGGACTAAAGAATATATGACTGAAAAAAAACAACTGTGAAAGCTTGCTGGAAAGAGAAAACTAGCAATCTTTTGATTTGCCTTGGATAAGATCACAAATAGTATACTTAAACAGGAGTTGAGATGCAGGTTATACATTAGGAAACTCAGATGACAAGAGCAATTAAGCACGATCACATGTTGTCTGGCCAGTAATGAGTTTGCAGTGGCTTAGGTGGGGTTGGTTTTGTCTTGGGCCAGGTTTGGAAAAGGTGATCTCTTACATCGCTTCCAGTTCTGTTTTCTATGGTTGTGTTTAGCCGATTACTTGACTAGAGAGAACTGTTTGGTTAAAATTCACCTTATTTGTTTGCTTGTTTGTGGATGCACAGAAGTAGAGGTGTTACAGATGCTACTTGAAGCTCACTTGAATATCTAGACGCCCCCTCAAAACTTTAGCATGATCGGCTGTTAATATGAATTAGTGCTATACATGTCACTCACCCAGAACATAGATGTGGCCACCATGAAGAGTCCAGCCCTGCTCTGCATTTACTACTGGCAAATTTTCCTAGAATAGTCATGTTTGCTTTGAAACCCCTTCAAAAATAAAATCCTGCTGGGACATTCCTGTTTGAGAGTTAAAATGCACTGCCTTCTAGAGCAATGAAGTGAACACCGGGGGTGATGGATGGGTGTTTATGTGGACTAGTGCAGTTTTATTAACCATGGATTTCTTCTCTTTCCCCTTCCCTTTCCAGAAATGGAATGTGAGTCAGACCAAGATTCGCATAATTTCAACAATAATATTCATACTGTTTGGCTGCGTGCTGTTTGTTGCTCTTCCTGCAGTTATATTCAAGCACATAGAAGGCTGGAACACACTAGATGCAATTTACTTTGTGGTTATCACTTTAACTACTATTGGATTTGGTGACTATGTTGCGGGTAAGATTTTCTCGTAACTTGTTATCTTATAATGTTTTTCACAGTGATATTTATTCTGCATTTTTCATCTTATTTTTGGGATGGACACGTCTCTCTTGTGGTGCCTGTCTCCCAGTTTTACCCTTCATCATTCTTGTGTCAGTGTATGTAACAGGACCTGCCCTCATTTTGGTTGCTGTGGCAGCCTAGAGATGGGAGATGGGACAATGAAAGGCAGGGTGCCTGTTTCTGCATGCTGTGTTTATTCTTCTCCTATGCTGTTAGAAGAAACTTAATTTTTAAATAGGTGGGGTTTTTTTTATTTTGTTCTTACAGATTATGAAGTGCAAGGATAAATACAGTATTTTAAGATGAATATCTTTTCAGCTGGAGTTGCTAAAAATGTCTTACCCTGTAAAGTTATATGACTTAGTTTTTGTGTGCCTCCCTTACTTTCAAAATGTTCCAGAAATCTGTTTCTGCCATTGAAGTGTCTGTAATGCTGCTGGATCCTGCTCTTGGGATTTTTTTTTTTTTTGTGAGTATGCATTTGCCCATGTGTGTTTTAGACTGTAAGGAGAAGGTTTAGCACAATTCATAGATAACGTCCAACTTGTATGGTTCTATTAACCTAAATTGACTGCAAATAACTTTAACATACTGAACTAAAAAAAGCTTGGGCTTGTTCTCTGTGTCAACTTTTTTACTGAAAAGGTTAGAGGTGTTAGTCCACTTTCCAGAATAGATTTGAATAAGTGTATGCTGTCTGTGTTGAGAAAGTACGTTGATCAAAGTCAGTCGTGTAGAGGTGAGGATTAGAAATTCAGAGTTTTGTGCTTTGAATCTGAAACTTACTTTCTTCAGCCTGATTTGACGCTTCTGCCGGTGCAGCACCATCAACTCTCTTGCATGAAACACCTCTCCCAGCTCTGAACTCTGTGCAAGGCAGAGGTGGCTGAGAAGGACAGCAGTGCTGGGCTGCTGTCCATAGCTACTGTCCTGGAGTGTAGCATTTATAGTTGATATCTGTGTGCTGTGGGCTCCTCCTGTGCCTTATCTGTACCCACGGCTGTTACATGAGTCCAAGTGTACCAAGCTGATGGTCTCAAACTGGGTAATTCCTCTTATAAACTTGCATGAAGTTTTGTCTTATGGCAGTAATGGGACTGGTCTTCTTGCTGGCAGAAGTTTAGCAGGTTGTTGAAGGCCAACAAGGACCTCTGAGGTATCTGAACTGTTTGACATATTCACAGAATCGCAGAATATGCTGAGTTGTAAGGGACCCACAGGGATCACCGAATCCAGCACAGGACCATCCCCAAGAGTCATAAATGATCTGGGTAAAATGTGAGGAAATTTAATTATTGAAGATACTAAGCTATGCAAGCATTCTAAAAATGAAGGTTGCATGAGAAGCTACCAAAGATTCTTGTAAATTATAGAACTGAGCTGTAAAATAGCAAATCAAATTTATTTGAACCTTTACATAGTTATTTGTGATGTTTATTTGATCAGTGATGTCTCACTGATTTCTCCCTTTCTCTTTTTTTTTCCATATTCTTTTTCTTATTTTAGTTTTGTCTTCAGGATTTTGTGATTCTGGTCAGATACTAACTAGCATCAAATAAAAAATTTATGGTGTTTCCAAGTCACAGTCAGTCTGTGTGTTTTAGACTTTCATTCCTGAAGGGTATATGTATGTCAGGGAATAAAAATGATAGTGTATAATGGCCTAGTTATATTTACTGTAAAGCATTATGTGAAATGGCCCACTTGGCTCTAATGAGAACACAGAGTACATTCATCATTACTCCCACTATAAATTTCCATAACTTTTCTATTTGTAGAGCACTTGATATCATACTTTGTTCCTACATCACGTCTGCTTTTTAATTTTACCAGGAAACACTTTCTACAGAATGGCCTTGAATTACATTGTTCTATAGCTGATGGCCCTTTACGGTTCACTTGTTACATTTTTTAATTTATTTTAAAATCCCACTGTAAATCCATTATTTCAAAGCATCATGAATGTTTTCTATTTTCTTTGAGTAACATGCATAAGACTTGCATTCGAGCTGCAATAAGTTATTGACTGAAAGTTTCAGTATATGGGAATGGGACTTGTACTCGCAGAGACAATGCTCAAGAGAAGAGAGTTAGATGGCTTACTCCATCCTAACTGGGAGGTTAACATTGCCACTGGACTGTATTTTGTCAGAGAAGTTGACAATATTGTCATCTTTGGGTGGACTAACATAGTTTATGGCCAGTGGCTTGAAGGATTTTTCAGAAAGATTCACCTGTTTTCTTGTTGTTTAACATGGCTAGTTAAATAAAAATTCTGAAAAATAAGAAAGGTATTAATTGAATGTGCTTTGCATTGTGGAAGCTTACCCTCATCGTGTGTACAAGTACTAAGCTATTTGAAGAAAACATTGTGGGTTCTCAATAGAGCTGAGAGAATTTATCCTAAGGGCTAGGCTTCCTTATTAATTTTGAGGAAGTATGCAGAATCTTTTGCACTTACTAAGTTTTCTTTATGATTTTTGGGTTGCTTGTTTTTCATTTAGGTAAGTCATAACTTCTGTGTTATCAAGTGTTATGAAGGCCCATCTAAGGGCCACTGATATTTTTTGTGATAAGCTTTGTCTTTGTGATAAGCTTTGTCTAGAGCACTCTCCATGAAGCTGAGGAAAGCCAAGTCTATAAACAGGGGAGAAACATGTAGAGTTAAGGCATGTAATACTCTATAAGGATGTAGGAGAGGCTGCCATGATAGAATATGGGTACTGTGTCTGAAATTGTGCCTCTAGAGCATGGTAGGCTCAGTTCTGGTTTGTCGTGTAGCAGACAGAATTGTGCTTCAGTCCTTAGTGCCTAGGTGAAATGCATTTGGAAAAAATCCTCACATTGGATTCCATTCAGAACTCTAGTTAAATCTGAAGTATAGTGGTGGGCAGTGATATTCTAATGTGCAATTATAGTAGAGTTTACTCTTAGAAATAAAAATCAAAATGGCAATTCTTTTAGTACACTGGAGGTCCACATAATAATTCATAAATATATGTCAGTTTTGGCTTATGAAGTTCCCTCAAAAATCCAAAATTCCTATATAGTTGAAAACTTTCAAATAATCTTTTTTTTTCTGGGAACTGTCATCTCAGAGAGAAAAAACATGAGTTTGCAAGCCTTACATATGAATCTCATGATTGTGTGAACGTATGTGTTGGGGTTTAAAGAAACGCTTCTTACAATATCTGTTATTTTTCACAAGCATGGAATGTTTTATGCTTTATGGCACCATTGCAGGTAAGAGCTGAAGAGAAGCCCTGAAGAACTTTTAGGAGGCAAAGGAGAGTGTGTTTCTGAAAAGGGAGACAACAGAAGAACATGGGATTCAGGAATGTAATGGTGTTAAAGGCTGTGGTGCAGATTGTCATATTAGAAATTCTCGTAGTTCTCCAAAATTTTTCCAAAAGCTTCTTCTGATTTTTATGGGAGATCATGTACTCTGTTCCCAGAAACTAGAATGCTAAAACATCCCCTTTGGTAGTCAGAGTCTAAGTTGTTATTTGGAGCCTGTGGAAATTTCAGCTGTGGTTTCCATCAGCAAGAGAACCCTTAAGGCGAATAGAAAAGAGTGATCATTCATAGTGCATGCAAGGAGGGGAAAGAGGCCTTGCAGTGCATTTCAAGAAAATATATGAACTGTATTCCAAAAGAAATAAAGTAAATGTTTCTCTGGCTTATGAAATGATTTCATTTTTCTAATTTTTGGAGTGGCTGAACTATGGAGAGAACTTTTTTGGTTAAAGAAATCTTATTGTAGCTTTTCATGAAAAAAAAGAAAAACTGTATTATAGCCTGCACTATCTTATGAAAATCAGGAAATAGTCAAACATCCCTTTTCTTGTTCTCAAGAGAAGCCATTGATCTGAACATGGCAGAAGAAAATCCAGCCAAAACTATGAATATCTTGTGAAAGAGAAAAAAATCTTTACATGTCAGTGTGTCGTTTTTTAGTACAACAAAAGATATTATTGGGTGCTAAAGTTAGCACTGAGGCACATGAAGATAAGTATAAATGACAATATGTTGTTCAAATGTACAGATAAATCCTTTAACCTGCAGTGCAGTTTGGAAAGTTTAGTCAAATATTTCTAACGGAGTTAATCTAACAGGTTTCAAATCTAAATTAGGTGATATGTCCAAAACTTGACTGAATTAAGTAGAGAGTAGATATATAAATAGCACATCAGTAGTCTGTTTCACAGTGGGGTATAATGATGATATAAGGTTATTCCTCAATTGGTCCGGTTAAACAGATCACAGAATTTTGCTAGCCTTACTTTAAAAATGTATTCCAACTCTTTTGTTATTTTTGTGGGGATTTTTTTGTTTGTTTGTTTTGTGTTCCTAGTTTGAGCTCTGATTTTTAACTTGCTGCCTTTTTACTGTTTCAGTCTTCTAATTGAATCTGATGTATGGCCATTGTAATACAGACACCTGGGTCTGCACTGTATTGGTTGCACTGAGATCCACTAGAGTACTGAGATATTTTAGTCTCATTTAATGTCACCAAACTGGAACACTTCACCTGGTGGTCAACAGCAGCCCAGTTGACCTGCTCTCACCATGTGCTACTACAAACTGGCAGAAAGGCCTCTACAGAAATCAGTTGCTGTCACGCTGAGCAAGAGGTGTGTCAAGCATCCTGTAAGAGACCTGTGCACTCTCCCACGGGCTTTGTGTCTTTTTTAGGCATTTGGAAGTTTTTTGCCCCTTCAGGACTTCATGTTCATAATAGGGGCTGTCTGGTATAAACCATGCAGCGTGCTTTAAGCTTAAGTCAGAGCGCTGTCTTGCTTGATGTCTGTGTAGGGCAGTGTGTAAGGAGTATTTTATACACGTGCTTTGTGTTCTGAAGTAGCTCTCCATTTTCCACTGAGGAGCACCAAGTGACTCGTATGGCCTACTTACATTCTCCCTCACAGATAGTGCTATATTATCTTGTCCCAAGCCCTCTGTGTTTCCACATCTCCGCAGAAGCTAGCCTTTCTCTGTCCCTCTTTCTGCTGTCCTCTGAGGTAATTGCTTTCAAGCTGCAGCGCTGCATCTCCGTATTTCTTTGGAGTGGGCCAAAGACATTTGTAGATTAAGCGTGTTCACCAAGTATTTCACAACAAACACGATGGACAGCTACTTGTTATTCTGCAATTAAAACTGGATTAAATCATATTTTTATACCCAGACTAGTTTTTACTGCTTATGAAAAATCATAGACATTTCCTGATTTGAAAGGCCAACTTTTGAATAAGACAGGAATTTGTGCTGGTATGGAATTAAGATACTCAACAGCAACAGTGCTTTCTATTCTCTGTAGAAGCAAAAATGCAAACAAAGCCAGACAACTTTACAAAAATAATTGCATGTTTCTATTTTGAGTCAGTTAGCTGTAGAAAGAATGGGGAAAAGAGTGGCGACACTAAAGAAAATTATTTGCAAGGTATTTGGTTTATGTATATAAAGAAGTAAAAATATATGTGTTCGTAAACCTGCTCTCTCTTACCTGAGAACAAGAATTTGTCCTAAAGCACCACTGAAATATTCTCTAATGCCATTTGTCACTAAAACAGAGTGCTTCACCTCAGTAAGGAATATTTGTTTGGGCCACAGAACAACCTATGCTTTCCAAAGTGTTGAAAATCCCAAATAATTCAGAAGTTGTTTTGCAGACATAAGAATGGTGGCAGTAGCAAATTAGTAGCCTGTGATGAAGATGGATGGGAAAACTCCTGGATTTCTCATAGATTTCAAGATACTTTGGATCAAATCTTTACCACAAAACATCTTGGCAATAAAGTGTGGCTGCGCTTAGTAGCAGATTATGGCAGTGAAATTGCTAGTTAAAGAGTTAGCATGCTCCAGTTGTGAGATTTCTTCTTTATTGTGGTTGTAACCTATTTTGGGTAGAGGTTAAACAAAGCTGGGAAAAAATTTTGTCCCTCAGCCCACAAAATTGGTTTTGCCAAACAAGCAACAGAATTCAGCTTCTGCCTTCTCAGCATTTTGCTTCCTAAAGGGCCACATAAACCAATTTGCTTTGCAAAAGAAAGATGATAGCGAATCATACTGATATGCTTTTTATAATGTTACCCATGAAATTGTTGGCTTATTGCATATACTTCAGTACAAGGACATTTAGCTATGCCTACTCATACCCAAATACATTCATACCCATTTAAGTGAATTGTAATTCAGTAGGTAATGAATTCATTTACTTGGCATTCAGTACAGTTGACTTTTGATCATGTTTTCCTACCAGTAAAATCCTATTTAATGACATTCCCAGGTAGCTGCATTAGGGCAGTTTGAGCATCACAAGAGACAGTATTTATCTCAGGACAAACATCCTTAGGTATGTCTCTCTCTGTCTCCCCCTGACATTCGGTTAAATTGCGAATTCACCCGAGGAGTCCTTGAAATTTAGAAGTTCAACAGTTAATAAAGGGTTTAGCTGCTAAGCCTTATCCTAAAGTGTTTCTTTGGATACTTTTTGTCCCTTTAAATTTAGGAAAGCTGAACTCCTTTGGGCACGGCTAGATGGAGCCATCTCCTGGCCAGACAGTACAGAAAATTTGATTGAACATGAATATGTCCTAACTTCTGCCCCAGTAATTAACTTTGCTCCAAATAAATTAAGGAGGAAACTGTGAAGGAAATTCTTCCTGCAGTCTGGCAGAGTTAGATTCCAGTTTCAGTTTATAAACATAACACGCCAAAAGTTAAAAACCGAGTGGATGCTTTCTATGATACTTTCTTGTGGATTATGTGAACAGTTGAAGAAGATGAACCACCAAACACCAGCCCCTGACAGAGCAAAGACATGGTGGTAATCAATGATTTCCTGAATTACAACATATTTTTGGTGAATCGTCCCTAAAATCCTATTTTTCTAGATTGATATGAGATGGATATTGTTAACAAATTACTTAATTCCTGATATTTTGTTTGTCTTGTGCTGTGACAAACTCAGCCCATTGGTGGTTGGCTGTCTTCTATTCCAAATAGAGCCCTGTCTTCTACCTTTGCCTGGGATTACAAAGGCGTCAAAGTATATCCATTTTCACAATGTGGATTCATCTCTTGGATAGTTGAGTAAACCATTGCAGCTCAATGTATTTTGTTGATGAAAAGGTCTAATTGACATGAAAGTAACAAAATTTCTGTCCGTGAGGGCTTCCCTACAAAGATAACCGTCTGTAAAATTCTTTGTTATTTGCAGGTAATCTCTCTGATAGCAAACCTAGGTGAAAGCATTACCCTCCACAAGACTTAATTCTGTTAATGTAATAAGGTGCTTGATATTTTGAAGGCAATTTTACTTTGACTATTTCAGTATAGGATGCAGATACATAAAGCAACGTGTTACGTACCCATCAAGGCTATTTCGATGTGTCAGAAAAGGTTTTCCTGTAGAGTCTCTTCAAATGTGGGCAGATGTGCTCTTAAACCACCATTTGCAGCAACCTAAACTAGAAGTCTGATTTTGTTTGTTGTAACAGAGATGAATTGAAAGTTTAAGGCTCCTGTTTTATTATACTGCAAGATGTGAAATGTGAGTTATTTCATATTGTCAAAAGCTCTGGAAGAATATAACTTTTTTGTGTGGAGATAAGACATCTGCTCCCTATAGCTGTATGATACCCCATTACAGACAAGAAGTTTATCCTTTTTTTCTGTAACACTGAACAGAAGTTACTGGTGATTATGGCAGTGGGATTCAAAAAAGCTGCCTTCAGCTGACATCTATTTTATCCACATTTTTTTGAGTTCAGCTCAAGTCCCTGTACCCTGGTTTCCCTCTGCAAAATGGAGATGATAATGTATGCCTACCCAACAGGGACACTTGTTAATGCAGGTGTTAGTCTTTCTTTACTAAGGCTAAAAGTTTTCTCAGGGTGTGAACGCATTACAGTCAGAGTAATACTTAAAACCTGGTACAGCTTGGTTATTTGGAGCAGGTGGGAAGTCCTTTCTCTCAAGCTGTCCTCAATGATCTCTACCTTAAGGGATGATATCAGAAGTTGAATTGGTTTGAGTTCATTTACTAATATTATGAATGATTAGCAATCATTGTCTAAAATTTGCATACTTCAAACTTTGCTTTCAAGAATGGATGAATTTTTATTATTGTTATTCAAATGCAACAAAACATTTTTCTAGGAATTTTTGCCTGGGTAAGAAAATGGAAGTTTTAAGAAATGTCACGTTTCTAGGAAAATTAATTTTAAACCATCTTTGCACCTATAGCTGTTACATTTGATTTAATTTTAACTGTTTTTTTTTTTTTCAGGTGGATCAGATATTGAATACCTAGATTTTTATAAGCCAGTGGTGTGGTTCTGGATCCTTGTTGGACTTGCTTACTTTGCAGCTGTCCTCAGCATGATTGGAGACTGGCTAAGAGTCATATCAAAAAAGACAAAAGAAGAGGTAAGAACATTTTGAAAGGGGAAGAAATACTCCTTTGAAAAAACTTTGATTAGAAGTCACATGCTCTTATAGCTGCTTTTGCTCTTAGAGTGCACAGGTGAAAGCTGTTTATGTATAAAGTGTATGCTGCATCTCAAACTGCATCAAACTTTGAAGCAGACTTCAAACACACAGTGATTTATTTTCAAATGGCTGCATATAAAATTAGATTAAATGTACTCATAAATTAGGTGTATATGCACAGTTGCACCCCACTTATGGGAAAAAAATCCCAAAAACTCCTATCCAGGCAGCAGAACATAGATCTTAATTTTTGAGGCAAAAATCGTTCTGCTTTGTTTCTATAAGGGATGCAGGTATGTAAATAAAAGTTATAAATCCCTAAATAGTTATATTTGAGATACCTTTGATCATTTTATAGCAGTATGAAAAGAAATGTTTCATCTCATGCAAGGTATTATTCAAGTATGCCTGGATATATTTTATTATGGTATCTTCAGCAGCATCCCTAATTAGTTGTAGTCAGGTACGTTGTTTTTAATTCAAACGTATTTTTACTTGTAAATCTGTATTTATTATTCTACTGATGCTACAATATTTTACTTTACGTTTTGTCATTTAAGAAAGTGTCCTGTTTTTGAAAATGTTAGAGGGTAAATAAAATTCCTTTCATTGCAGAGCACGCGGTTCAGATTTTACTAGAAGTTTGAGAAATAAATTTTGTTTGCAGCAACACATTATTTCCCTCTAATTTAACTTGAGTTCCTTTGCACACATCAGTTCGTTTGTGCTACTCAAATATAAAAACTCTAATTTGTTTTTGATAGAATGAATATACTGGCTACTGTGCAGTGGCCTACTACTTACATTGTTTTAAATTGTTTTCCTAGCTGTAGGGCATGACATCAATGCCTATATGTGTTCCTGACAATCCTTGAGTTCCCAAAGACCTTGCTGTAAAGGGTAGCTTACCCCTCCATACCTTCGCTCACTGCAGACCCTCAGGGTGCCTGCCATCTTCTGAGCAGGGGGCAGTGGTGATGCTGGCAGCAGGCAGGAGGATGTGATCTGGGCACTTGGGAAGGATTAAGCCCACTTTGTGCGGTGGGCAGCCCTTTTTCGTTGCCCTTGTTTTGCTCTTGGCTCTTTGTAGTTAGAGGCAGTGTCGTGGCAGGTCTGTTGTAAGTGTGCTTACATGTACCAGGCAATTCATAAGCACTTAGCGCTGAAGCAGAGCACAATATTTATTTGACTGGTTTCATTTCAAGAGTATCATCTTTTGCCCCATGCTGTAAATTTAAAAGGATATTTATGACTTTCCTTACACAAAGAGCTTTACTAGTGTCCTTCACAGATAGAGAGCAGCAGGTATCACACAAGTGTTCCCATTTGCAAGTTCAACAGCTTGCAGGATCACCATTTTGTTTTCTGGAAAAGCACTGGGGATGTTTTTAACAGCCAACCTACGTGACTCACACTGGCTGCAGGGAAACCAACAGATCACTTCCAATGCCAGTAACGTGAATGGTTTGGTTTTGTTGTTTTGAACTTCCAAATCAGGTTGGTCTAACCCATTTCTCCCTCTGCACCAGGAAGAAGAGTGGGGCAAGCACATGTGGTGCTTCCCCTGTGCACTCTCCTGCTGTCTAACGGTTCTCAACTTGGGGCATTTCCTAAATTGTGTTTAGTTTCCCTGGCTTACTTTTTTTTGGATGTTTTAAAAAAATACAATATGACTGAGGCACTGTGACTAGGGACTATGCAGAAATATCTTGTTCAGGACTGGTTTTGCTGTATTATCTCAGACATCATTGATACATTTTAATTTTTCTCACTATTCCTAGAATTAATGCGGTCTTTAATCTCAGTTTTCTCATATTCTTTTCTGCTATCCAGAGAGATATATCCAGAGATCTTAGTATCTTGGCTATATAGTTGTACATAGCACAGTGAGGTTTTAATCTAATAATAATGATAATATACTAAGAATGTTTGATTTTTGTAATATCTTGTGAAGCTATTTCAATATAGACTAACTTTGGAAAAGATTTATAGAAACATGAATTGAACAAACACATGTATTCCTCTAACACATCAAAGGCATTCCTACTTCTGTCAAGTAAAACTCTGTTTGCCAGGATATGCAGCACAGTGCAACGCTGAGCTTTCTTTTCTCAGGTGCTGGGAATGTACACCGTGTTTCATCTTTCCATTCTTTCTCACCTTTATAGCCTAAACAAACATATTCATTTTGTCTACAAAAAGGAAAACCTCATTCTTCAGATATATCCAAATTCTCTTGGCTGATGCAGGTATTTGGGATTTTGCTGTATACAAGTCTCATGCGTGTTAGGTTAGATTAAAGACAGATATAACATAATTGGTACCATTTGTTCAATTAATCATATCTCTAACATTCAGAAATATCCCCCCCCTACTTCTTCACCCATCGCTCAGGCATGTCCAAGAATTCATAACAGAAATAAAATGGTTTAGCACTTTAAAAATGCTACAGTTTTTAAAATGGCAGAGACCAATTTGAGAACTGAATTTTGACATAAGTTGTGTGCTAGTTAGAAAATACTAAAGATAATTTCTGTGTTCTAATGATTCTTTTTAGGGAGAAAGTGATATAAATATATTGAATTTGTTTAAGATTTGTTTGAACAGAAGTATTATACAAATATTTACTTCACAGGTTTCATTTTATGATAAAAACTGCTGCTCTTAGCTCATCCTTGTTATCAGCCTGGGAAAATTTGAGTGAAGAAGCTGCGGGAGCTCAGCTGAAATGCAGTCATGAAGTCTCCTCTATACCAGCAGAAGCCAGAGGACACTCTGAGTTTCTTGTACTGTCTGTTTTTTCAATTAAACCTAAATTTACAGTTAACTGTTCCAGTTTCTGTGGGCGCAGATTATAGCAGGGAAACCTATCTGAAGCTGCAGTAGAAATGAGCGCAACAAAACCCCTGGTTCTAAGTATGTTTTTTTAAACTCTCTTAGGGAAACATTATGTCAGTCCTTGGGGAAATAGCTCATTATACGTAAAGGTAGCCCTTGAAGTTAGAAACAATGTATATACTGAAACCTATTGAGAGACAAAGGCTGAGATAAAATTAACAGAACCATTACTAATGCACTCTGAAAACAGTTTAACATACTTTCTAGGGAATAAGATGCTGAAAATCTTCCTTCATGGCATTTACTCACTAGGGATATCAACACCTACAAGTACACAAGATTTTGTGTAGGACTCGTATCATACTTTCCATAAAAAAAATAGTAGTCTAGCATGTTTTATATACAGGTGGGAGCAGATAATTCAGTAGTGATCAATTGTATTGGTTTCAGCAGTCTAAGGCCAAGCCGCAAAGTCTAGTGAATGTTATTAGAGTCCAGGATGAAGACACAGAGGTTGTAAATGTTGAAAAGACCTTCTTTACTTCCCCTCAACAAGAAAACTATATATCAACAGAGGTTATATCTCTTTTGATAGGCAGCCATAATGACTACAAACATCAGGCTGGAGTCCAGTCACTAGTGGAGTTCTGCAGGGCTCCATCTTAGGCCCAGTTCTCTTCAATATTGTCATTAGCGACTCAGGTGCAGGGCTCGAAGGAATATTAAGTAAGTTTGCTGATGACACTGAATTGTGAGGAGCAGTTGACTCCCTTGGGGGCAGAGAGGCCCTTACATATGATTTTGCAGTAATAATGCATTTCACTGTTTCAACAAAGTAGAACATCTACCTTTTTTCAGGATACTAGCAGGAAAGCTTGCCATATGCAAGGGGATCTGAGACAAATATGATCAGATATGCATTAATGCACAACAATGCTGTATTTTGATAATAAAATCCAGGTAACCAGTATGTCAGTCAGTTGCTCAGATGACTTTTGCCTCCTGAAATACTCTTGAGAGTTTTGTATGCATCAAATGGGGAGGGAAGTGAAAGACAAGTGGAGACAGAAGTGGGAGTTTTAGAAGGATAGATGTGCTGCTGGAAGCAGTTCATACAGTAAGATAGATGAAATGTCAGAAAGTCACTGGAACATGCTGTGTGCTGTAGTCTTAAGTAGGTGATCTGTCTCTGAAGTTCAGCTTCAGCTGTACTCGCTTGCCTTAAACTCCCTCCTATTCATTATTCTCTATACTCTGATTACTCCAAGCACTTTTAAAGTCTTCTGATTTTAGTCTCTTTGAAAAGTAAATTTTCAGCAGGATTTTTTTCCTTATCATATTTTTTCTTTTACTTCAGTATGCAGCAGCTTCTGAATTTCAGAATTTTCAGCAAAAATTCCTACCCAGACAAGAATCTCTTGCATTTGGGCTATAAATTTCAGATTTCTGTTTTTAAAATTAGGTGTCTAAGTCCCTTCACCTCACAGTATTCTTTGTTAAGCTCTAGTCCAGACTCTACCCAAGTCAGTGAAGATGGGATTCATCTCTAGTGTAGATATCAATATCTGACCTAGTCATCTACACTTCCTTTATAGTCAGTGGGAGAAAATGAGTGTTTTTAAGATGACTCTTCTGAAATTTTTTAAGGCATCTACTATATGAGACAAATTGCATCCTTGATGAGCCTGTTCTCTTCACCGTGTATCAGGAGTCCAGATGACTGACTTATGTTAGACATCAGCTCAGTTTGAACAAGTGGTTTTTCATGCTGTGAGTCTGTCTTTCAAATTGAACAATATGGTTCCAGCTTTAAAGACCAAGCTTAAAATTTCATAAGAATTAGCACAGTCACTTCTTGTGGAAATTTGAGAGGCAGTTGTTATCTCTGATATTTATAAACAAGTTAAAAAAATTTGACTCATCTGAATCATTATTCAGTTTAATCTTCTTGGCACCAGTGACAGAGCTGTCACTCATGTCTGTCAAAACAGAATTAAGTTTGACACAATGATGCCATTTTATTGCACTCCCTGTATTATTTGTCATCTTTTCGTTTTTCTAGCTTCAGACTAAAGGTGCTCACCCAGCATAAGGGTGCCAGCTTAAAGAGAACTTGAGCCTGTTTCTCAGATCCCCCAAGGAGGAATTCTAAGTGTAGTTTGTATACATGAAAAGATGAAAAAATTAGTGGACTCAAGTGAGAAACAGTTTTGAAAGGTTAATCAGTTGAGCCAGCCTACCAGGCAAACAGATAGGCCTCAGAGGCTGTTTAGTGAGGGTGTGTGACCAAGGAAGAGGCCGAAGTTTTTTAGTCAGGATGAACTCTTTACCTGGTTCTCACTGTTTCAAGAAACAAAGTGTGTTCACTTAGAAATGAAGGTCGTAAGAATAACTCTTCAGCCTGGTGATCAGAGGCTTTTTACAGAGGTGTGAGTCAACTGCTAATACATTCTGCATTGTTTTAAGTTAGATGGATCGTCTGTTGAAGAAAACAACTAGTTGGGCTTTTCCTTTTCTTATGCCTCCTTCCCCAAAAACAAACTCCATACAAACACCCTTTCCCTCCCCAAGCCCTCCTAGCCCCCAAAAGCCAGTTGCAGTAGTTTTATTTTAGAATTTTACATCCATAAGTTCAATGGGTTGGTCAAACTGCTGTGATGCAAGTTTGTTCCTAGAAAGCACTGAATTAGAAATATTTGTGGGCGAAAAACTGCGAAAAGCAGTTGCATGCAAAGTCATTTTACAAGGCAGTGATTAATAGGGGTGACAATTTTAAGACATGCAAGCAGGGGATCATTGAGTTTCTGTGGGAAAGTGGTGCTACTGCTGCAGATTTTACTAAAAGGTGTATTGTTGGAAAACAGTCCCTAGATTTGAGGTCTAAACTTCAGAAAGAATGCAGAGAGCTACAAAAATTGCAAGAGAAATATCTGTAGAGAAATCTGTCTAGCATTAGGATGGGTTTTTTCCAGTACATCCAAGATGTGCAGAAAAGTTTATTTGAGAAGGAATAGCCACAATCAAAAAGGTGATTGTTTCTAATGATATCTGTGAAATTGGAAAAAGTATAAAATCTTTGTAAATACAATCATATGTCTCTGGTCAAATTTGACTAGTAACAGGACAAAAAAACCCGAAACAAACTTCAAAATAAAAGGTGGGAGTACAGTCCATCTATAATATCCCTGAGTCTCAGAGATGTATAAAGAGTTGTATTGCTGTAAGGAGAAGGTAGAAATGCTTGACCTGCTTTTGAATGCAATTTGATCTCTCCCCTTCTATGAGTTTAAGTCATCTGGATGGTGCTCTTAAACCTACCATAGCAACAGTTTGCAATGCTGAGTTTGTCTACCGATCACTTTTTTACAAGTCTGCTGTAGTACTATGTGCAATAATGAATAAGAAAGAACATCTTGTTCTGAGAGTCCTAGGGAAACTAATCTGCTGATGATTTTGACACTTTTTTGGAGATGTCAAACCTCGTAGTTTTGTGTAGTTTGGACACATGATGACTGCTTAACTTCAGATTCAACACACACACACATAAAGATAATATCTACACTCTTGTCTTGCTGTGGTTATATTCATATTGTTTATATCTTCTCTCTTACCTGGGCATGCCAAAGTCATTCAGAGGCTGCTGTTTTGTTATTGCATATTAAGTACCAGGTCCCGATGTGATGCTGGTGGGGTGTTGATTACAAGAGATATGCTGCTGCAATACACTCCCATGAGGAGCAGCACAGCCTGTGGTGCTTGCTGTGGGCATGGGGACACTGTCAGTGTCTCTCCTGACAGCCCTTGTGCCCGGCCCTGCCCTGCCACAGTGCTCTCCCTTGTCTCACTGTACCGAATGGACTGTTCAGGGAAGGCAAAAATGCCTCCAGTGGGGGCTGCATGCAGCAAGGGAGTGATGGCAAGCACTATTGAATTCACAAAAATAAAACTAGAGCAAGTGACTCGTACTTCATAATAAGAGAAATTTATTAAAGAGAGGTCAGTTATAGCAGTGGCATTTCTTGGAGTTAATTACCCATAGAGATTCCCAGAATGTATGTTGTGATGCTTTACATTAAGAAATCTTAATTTTTGGAGACAAGATTTAATCGATTCTTTAAGTTACAGTGACAACTATATCTATGATTTAACTTTATTCATAGTGATATTTAATCTGGAGTCTGTTCAGCCTACATCTTTGTGATTAATATTCCTGAAAACTTTCCTTTTTTTTTTTTAAATAATCTCGGTGCTTGGATATTGTTACGAAAATATACCAAAGCATATTACTAATACTGAGTGTATGAATTTGATAGCTGTCTTGAGGATAAGTCCCCAGATGAAGCCAATTCAGCAGAATGCCCTTGCAAGTAGTTGTGTTGATGTTGAGGAAAATGCTTTGCAGTTGTGAATAAAGGACTGAAGAAGCTGTGGAATACTTTCCTTCATAAGGGATGGATGCAGTTGTAATACTAGTGTTGAACAGCCAAAGTGAAACTTTAATATTTCACACAAATATCACTCCAGATATTGACATTAGAAAGTTCAGAAAAAAACAGTTTTTGCTGGTACTTGACCATGTAATTACTATAATCATTCTTTAGTCAATACCAAGTAAAAATTAAAAGCCCTTTTCTATATTTCTTTAGCACTTTTTCATAAGCTAAAAAAGTCCAATGAGTTTACGAAGCAGCTGTTGTCTCTTACCTGTGGGAGAAAGTTGAGGCAGTCTTTCAACTGCCTGTGGCTTGGGTTTCATTATGCCTCTTAATGTTTGCTATTTCTGCCTGCAGCAAAGTCATTGGCTGTGTAGTGCAGACAGAGAATACACACTGTTCTCCTGAATCACCTTATGCTCAACTGGTAGAGCTTTATGTAAACCCAAGTAGTTTCTTGTGGTTAATACAGGTAGATCTCATTCACTCTCATCAGGTTGAAAGAGGGATTGGATGGCTCTCTGAGGTAGATGGAACCACAAAATAGAACAGCTGATTTTGAAAGAAAAATATTAGCATCGTCTTTTTTTTACCTTGGAATTTAATAATAAAACAGAACATTAGGGACTGAGATGATCAGGCTGGTAACTTGTCTACAGTATTGAGGCATACACCTGTGGAGCTCTATGCAAAGAGGTATCTGATGAACAATATTCAAGAATAGATCTGAGGAGATACCTAACATAGGAGTCTTCAAATTTATGGGGGAAAAAAAAAGAAGATAAACCAAAGTAAATGTGTTGACTGTTAGTATGTCTGGTTCTGGTTTTGTAGACATGACTTTTTAAATATTATTTTAAGGCTGTTTTTATTTTGTTGAATCAGACCATGATAGACTAAAAGGGCCATTTCTTCATCTACCATCTGTCACATCTCCACAAAACATATTCCCACAGCTGCCACCATAGATGTTCCTCTACAAATAAAATAATCAAACTTCATGGGCTCTCTGCATTCCCATTGGAGAATGTGGTTTGTTTCATCCAAGGCATCAGATGTGCTTATGGAAGTTATGTGGGTGAAACCAAACAATAATTGCTCACCAGAATGAACTCACAAACACTGCTTATTACGGGGCTGAATAATCCAGTTTCCATCAGGATAGCATTGTTCCCAAAACATTTCTGACCACCATGGCTACAAAAATACAGTTCTCTGTGTAATTGAAACGTTACTCCAGAAAGTAGAAATTTCACAAAATAGAATCTTTTCTCCTCTAATATTTGCCTGAAAAACAGAGGGACGTGTGTACCACGTGGGGGAACAAAAAAAGACATCACTTATTGTTTCGTATGTGCCGTTCACTTTGAAATTAACGTCTGCTAGCTTAAAGACCTGGTGTGGAAGAGTTCTCTGCTACAGAACTGAGGTCCTGATGGAATGAAGGAATACAAGTTGGTGGTTAAACACCTGGGCAAATTCAGCACAGGTATCTTGTTAGTGCCTGTTGTGACCGTTTTCCTTCACCTTTAAAGACAAGTAGAGCACACTCTTCTCTAAACACCTGCCCACAGATTACAATACAATGGGATTTGGGTGTGTACTAATAATGCTATAATTACAGAAATACTAACAGCTAGGTAATTAGGTTGGGAATTTATTTAGCTGGACTACACATGAAATTCCTTTAAGGTACAGGAAATGCATAGGCTTCACTAAAAATGTCTGTGAAGCGTGTCTTTTTTTCTTCTGCACTCTGGTTTTCTTTAACCTATAGACAACTGCTGTGGCCAGCAGCAGCTCAGGCGAGAAAAGGTGGTGTATGCTTGCCCAGAGCTGCAAGAAAGTGAGATGGCAGGTAGGAAAACCCTCCTATGCATGCAGGGATGGACTCATCCAGCAGCTGAGTTGTTAAACCCGTCAACCCTCACTGTACCTCCATTTTTTTAAAAGGAACAATTTCTGTGAATGCTGGATGAGTTTCCTGAAAGCTAAGACAAAATGTTATGTACTGTACTCTGCTGCTTGCATAATGTGACATGTAATGCTCTTTCTAGTTTGTCTCTGTGTAGCATATCATGGAGAGGTTAATTGGATGTGTTATTTTTAAGTAACAGGATAAAGTACACTGGAGAGGAAAAATGAAGCTATGAAAATTCGGAGAATGCATTAGGGATAAATGTTAGAAATTACATACTGAGGAACATCTAGACTGTTGAGAATATTTGCAAGGAAGGACACTTTTTCCTCCTAAAATGTAGTCCAATTGATACCTCCAGCTCACCTACTTGCTTTTTAAATTCAATTTTTCGGCTTGCACTAACATGCTCATCATAAAATGTATGAGCCCTGTACACCAAAGGGAAACAACATAAAGTACAGCTATGAAAGAAAAAGCTGCACATATTATTTAGAAATATATGTTTTCATTTTCTTGCATGATACATATATATAATGCTATTTTTTTTTCTTATTCGGTACTCAGTGGTTTAGATCCTCCTGAGTATATCATAACTTTCATGTCATATATCTGAGCTCCATCCAAGCAGGATATATTTCTTCCCCCTCTGTAAATAGAAGTAGATTAACTGGTTATACTGTAATGTTTATCTGATGGGATTTTTCAAGAATCTCCCTGAGACAGAGAAGCAAAACTAAGGCAAAGTTAAGTTAGGCAAGTGTACATTCATTTTGGCCTGTTTAAGGATGTCCTTAATTCCACTTGAATTTGTTTTTTGGGTTTTTTTCCTATTAGACCACAGATGTGGCCTAATTCAAAGTACAGGTTACTTGTGTAGAGGTTATGGCTGCATGGCTTGTGCTTTCCAGATCACACTTAATAGGATGAGTGGTCTTCCTGCATGGTGGGCAGTTTTACCTGTAAAATTATTTAAATATTTTTTGTAAGTGTAGTGTCCAGAACGATTCCCAGACTCTGGACAAGTATAAGGGGTTAGAGTAAATGTATTGAAGAATGAAGCAGGTTCTTCTGTATGTTCCAATGCTTTTTTAGTTATAACAGTAGCATCCCCTTGGACGTACTTACATTTTTGTACTTATGCTGTTGGCCTTTATCCAAATGTGGAGCTCAGGTAGACAGTGAAAAAGCTAAAACACAGTGGCAATGAAAATCAATAGGAAGTTTTGGTCATACTAGAGATATTGAATGAGAGCCAGTTTTAGGCCATTATTCATTTAGATGGATTTTGGCAAGAGTAAGTGAAGGAACAGTCACTTAATGTCCATGGTTTTTTTCCTATTTCTGTCAAATTCAGTTTGTCTGTCTTGGAGTTATAGTGGTTATAGCATATGTGGGAACCGTTGGGTCATTCAAGAAGTTCATGCAGTATTTTTTTGACGTCTGTTTGTTTTTCACTACACAAACTCCTCCCAAAAACCCAAAGTGACTTTAACAGCAATGAGTAGACACAGTTCAAAATTGTTTAGAGGCAATTTCTCATTATAACCTAATAGACTAAATGTGACATTTCCACCACAGGTAGGCAGAGACACCTTGGCATAGACATTTGGAGATGCTACTGGAGGTGACCTGTGGTATTTGAGACATCCCCATAGGGCTGTCGGATATGATGCAGATCGTATGGGGTATCTGGGCAGTGGTAGCTGGAGGCCAAGCATCCTGTGCTGGGCAAGGAATTGAGTCAATGATGTTTATTTGTTAGAAAAGTATCTTTGTGGTTTTGTTTTGTTTCTTCTTTGTTTGCTTAGTTTTTGTTGTTGTTGTGAGGTATGCTGTGTGGAATATTCAGTTACTATAAACCATAATTCTTGAGATTTTGTTATTGAGACCTGTCTTCACTGGAATCATAAAGCAGTAGGGTTCTGCTTTGTAACTACATAATAAAGTTACTAGCTGTTGATGTTCAGTGTAAATAGGTTTGGGTTGATACTCCTTGTGAAATATGTCTAACACCTTGCAGTCTAATTTGGATTTTGATGTGAACTAAGTCAGTTCCGGAGCTGGGCTAGGGACTGTGTCCCTATTACTAGTGGCACTGTGGCATTTCTAATCCTGAAGGTTAGAAGCACCACCAGCTCAGTGCTGCTTAGTGTATGGCTGAGTCAGGTGCTATCACTGTGACGTGTTTTTTCTATTGCTTTTGAAATATTTTGTGACATTCAGCCTCATGTTAGGTACATAGTTGTCAATAAATTCTGTGGCTAAAAGGCCTTATCCTCATGTCACACTACCCCCAACTTTGACAGCTGCAGAGGCTACAGAGTTGTGTGCTGTAATGAGGCAAGAAAATTGCAGAAAGAGTAAATAATTCTTAGAGTAAGTAGGTATGTTAAAAATTTAACTGTATTGAGCAGCACAGGCAACTGGCATTTCAATCACTTTGCATAAGACGTTTTGTGGCTGTCAGGACCCAGATGAAGAGGAGTTGTAATGCACTGTGATAAAACACCGTAAGGACAGAAAGAACCTGAACATATACAAAATGTCCCTATGGATCAAGGAGAGATCAAATTATATAAGCAAGTTACTTATGTACACTGGTAGTTAAAATCTGCACATTTCTTTTCTAATAACCTTTTGTGCTTGAGTCCTTAATTGCTATGGAATTAAGAGTTTTATTGTAAAGAAGTAACATTTTTGAGTACATTTCAGTTTACACCAAAACTATGGGGATGAAAGCAGTGATTTGGGGCATGCATAGTTCAAATAGCACTGAATTTCTAGTTTCTTATTCATGCCAATTCCCTCTAATTTACTACTCATGCATTTCAATTCTGCACATTTTTCAATTTGGGGCTTTTTCTATGATTTTAATATCAACCAGCATCATAGCTTGGGTTTTTGGGCAGGCAGAATTGAGTCTACCATGTTAATGTTCCAAATCACCTTAATTGGAACGAGCCTATTTCCAAAGGCGTATTTATTATGTTCTTCAGCTGGCTGCAAAACTTGCTTCCCAAAAGATATCCAATTACAATTTAGTCATCAGATATCCCAACGACTACAATTTCAAGATTCTCCTGAATAACTTGCATGCACAAGAGCTAGCTACCTGCTGTGACAAGGGCAGCTGGCCCTGTGTGAGAGACCCATCACCAGCATGCATTCCGAGTCTATCCTAGAGGTTGTACAGACTTGCTTTCTTCAGAAGCAAGGCCAGTTGATTTTTTTTGCTGGACAAACAGGAGAAAATTGGGAACTGGAAAAAAAGAAGATTTGAAGGAGTATGGGGACACAGTTCAAGGTGGTTGTAACTTCCAGTAAGTTGCCAAGACACAATTTTAAGGCCTGATAGTATCTCTTGAATGTGACCATATGCAATGCCAGAGATGTATCCCTAAGCAAAATATCTGGTGTGGGAGATTCTTACACAGCTGGTGAGAGGTACATATATATATGTACATAAACATATGTAGAGAGTAAGATAGAAACCCATATACTGGCTCTTTGCTTGTCTAGACAGAAGCCCTCTCCAGGGCCTGAGCAGCCTGCCTTCAGTAAGGCTTAGGAAAAGGACAAAACTGCCCCAGGGTGTGCACTGGTACTATTTATCATATTTTTATTACTTGTTTACTAGAAATAAAAATATTGTAGCAGCTGAAATGTTTCAGCATTACAGATTTCATTATTTTCAGATCTGAAGTGCAGTGTGTCTGATCCTAATTGCACGATTTAAATACTAATAATCATTCAGCTAGCAAGTCCTCTGTGTATTACAGATAATAATCCTTGTTTTAGAAAATGTACATAATGGGTCCAAGTTCATCATCTGTGTAATTCACCAAAGTGGAGACAAATGTAATAAAATGACCCCTGAGTAAAGGGTCTTTTTGTTTCAGTTTTGGAAGGGGAAAATTTTCCTGTCACTCCTGGATGAGCTGATTAATTTTTGCCTTCATTATACTCCTGTTTTCCGCTGCACTGCAAAGAACGAATAAGCCCGTGACCACTTTTCTCTGATGGTTTAGCCCCCCATTTTTCTCTGCATTAATTCTTTTTTTCATTTCTGTGCTTATCAAGTCCAAGCTTGCTTGCCAATGATTGAAATTCTGGTCTCAGCAGGACCAATTAGACTAATTTATTTATGTGGGTTAAATTCTCCTGAAATGCTTTGCTTTGGAGCTGTGTTTATCAGTAGTGTATTTTCTCTCTGCTATACCTTCTAACTATTAAGCTGTGTTCAGAGCAGAGATTTAAAGAGAAACAATCTATTTCCTTAGCAGTTATAATGAGATAATATCTTTGAAAGGTGCCTCCATTAGTTACCTATATAACTTATTTAATATTGTAATAGTGGTTTGGCTGAAATACAAGAGCAAAAATATAGGTAGTATATAAATTACAGTCCATAGTTCACCTCACACTATTATCGGGAGGAGCTGCTCTGTCTACCTCACCCCATATCTGAGGAAAAATAAGGATAATTTGGGATTCTGTGCCAGCAGATGCCTCCCTCTGGCTCCTCAGCCCCACTCCCAAAGCTTGGGCTCAGTTTTCTTAGTACTGAAACATTGAAATAGTGGAAAGAAATCTTAAGAATTTAAAAATTACGGTCGTTTTCAGTGAAATTGTATCAGCCTTTGCCATAAAGGCTGTCAGTATAAGGACCTGTAGAGCTGGAGTACAAGAACTGAGCAGGCAGCAGAGATCTGCGTGCGGTTGTGAAATGGCAGCGATGGTACAAACTGGCAGCTTGCAGCCAGTCTGACTGGAGATCTGTGCATAGCAGGGGAAATACCCCCGCTCCAGCCGTACAGGAATTGCATGGCAGCGGCAACTGGCAGGATGTGATCCCTTCACGTGTGACCAGTAACAGCTTTCCAAGTCCCATGCTGCAATTGTCTTCAGGCTGCTTTGTAGAGTGTCATTTCAGTGGAGTCAGGGTGGTAAGCAGACATGTCGCTGAGGTGACTGAAACTGTGGCTGTATTGGTGCTACGTTCGAGCGAGCATGGAAAAGAGAGAACACAAGCAGGTTGAAGGTTTCTTTAAAAAACCTTTTCTGTCTAAGTTTAGAAAATACTTTGCCAAGTCTCCCAGGGGTGTTTCCAGAGACAGTGAAAGTGCTCATAAATAACCCCACACCCTAGCAACAATTCATAACATAGCCTGGACTGCTGGAATTTCAGCATCTCCTGACCAGCAGGGTATTGTGCAGCTGTCAGGGCTCTGCAGCTTCCCTGTATTGCTGACTGCCTATAATAAAAAAAAAAAAAGAAGGCAAGCATGAAAGATTTTTACGGTGTTTTAGGAATTGTTGATAACTTTTACGAGTGCAGTATTTCTTCCTGTTTAGTTGCTATCAGCAAAAGTGTGAGTCTGTAGCATGAGAAATATGTGCCGGTGGCAAGAGCAGCAGCATTTTGGCAGACCAAAGGTGCATTGCACTCTCACTGGGCTCTTGAGCCTAAACAATGTCTAAAGTCCTTGGTCCTGTAATGCTTCCTTTTTTTCCCCCTCATTTTTCCGCAGGTAGGGGAGTTCAGAGCCCATGCTGCAGAGTGGACAGCCAATGTCACTGCTGAGTTCAAAGAAACTCGAAGGCGCCTGAGCGTGGAGATCTATGACAAGTTCCAGCGGGCTACCTCTATCAAAAGGAAGCTCTCTGCAGAACTTGCAGTCAACCACAATCAAGACCTGACTCCCTGCAAGAGAACACTGTCAGTCAACCATCTCACCAGTGAGAAGGACATCTTACCAGCTCTGTCAAAGACAGACAGCATTTACATGAATGGTTTGACACCCCACTGTGCAGCAGAAGAGATAGCCGTTATTGAAAACATTAAGTAGCTGTGACTTATTGGATCCCAGCCCTTGGGAAGCTCTTGGCTTAGACTAGCCATATACATTTCTTCTCCACCCTGTCAATGATCAGTGCTAACAGCATTTTGTATGTGTGCATGAGTTCCACAGAAACTACAGTCCAGAGTTACCATCGCATCTCTTCAGAGACACCAAGATGAATGGCACTTCTGCTTCCGAAAGATGCTGGAACAAGCAATGTCTTCTGCCTTTATCTGCCCAGACTGTTTTTCACTTCCAATGTGCCATACGGCCTCACGAATGAATCACACTTGTTTATGGTAACAATGTAGCTTTGAGGGATCAGTCCTTAAAATTTCAGGGTCTACCTTACTGAGCCTAGGAATGGACCGTTTCTGGACTACAACATATTTGTAAATGGCAAGAAATTCTTATGCAGCCTTTTACCTAAGAAATTTTTGTCAGTGCCTTATCTTTTGAAGAACCAGAACCTCTACAGTTCCTGTATAACTTTTGTTTGGTTGTTTACTTTTTTTTTGCATGAGAAGTGTATTTTATTTAAGCTTTCATTCTTCTTGAAATGATGGTGTTTCAAAGGTGTCTGTCATGAGGATACCAACCAGCATGAATGAATGCCAAAACTCAACAATCATCAATTGATGTTCTTAGCTCCAAATGTAAAGGCACTGCAGTTTCAAAAGTTGCAAACATGTCCCCCAGAAGCATTTTTGTTTTACTCAGGTCCAGCTGATCCTCGTTCACACTGACTGGTAGAATTTGCAGCATTTGCAGACCCTTTTCTGGTCTTATTTTTCCAAGCAGTGTTCAGCAGTTGTTTTTCTCTGCATCAGATGTACCAAAAAATCTGCAGCTTATCTGTCACTAAATTATTTGGTAGATGACAAGAGCAAATAAAAATTACAGTTTTGATGAGAGGCAGGGGAGGCTTTTAATTGCTGTATTCTAATAATCACATCCAGAAAACAATGCAGAAGAATACAGCTATTTTTAATAAGCATAAACCTTCTGCCAGATGCTTGGTATGAAAAGGATTCTTAACTTCCTTTTTAAGTCAAGTCACACCAGAAGCCACACGACATTTTACCCAGGAATCCTGCTGGAGTGCTTTCCTGAATGTCACAGGGGCTGCCTGTGCCGGAGTTGAGACTAACATGGGAATGCAATTGAAACTGGTATCACTGTGACTTTCTACATTTCAGATAGAGATGGCTATGAATATAAGTGCAGGCATGAAGGAGAGCTGATAAATAGCACAATCTGAATACTGATGATTGTTCAGACAGGATAGGCTGATGAGAAGTGAATCTAAACCAGACTATGGGTTTTCCTTGTTGGTTTTAAGAAAATATTAATTTTGTATCATCTGTTTTACTTAGAGATGTACATGAGATTCAGAAGAAATGCAGGATGGAATGGATAATTTTGCATTTTTTTTTCTTTTGTTAATCTGTTGTAACCTGGCTGTACATAAAATGAATAGAACAGGCCTTAAAGAATAATTTAGGCTCTGTGTAAATTAAAAAAGAATGGGACTTTGCTGATTGGGCATGATTCATGTGGCAAATCTTACAGCATCTCTGACCATTAGATAACATGCAAGACATGAATGTTAACGTTTTTTGGATGCTTAGCTTGTTTTCTAATAAATATAAGTTAATATGTAAATTCAGTGTAAATATCAGTCAATTAACATTTACAGAGAGCGCGCTTTTAAAACTAAGAAAGTTCCATGACACAGCACTGAGCAATGCTCTTATAACAAAGACCCTTGTTTCCCCAGCACAGTGTTCTGAATGTCCACATGGCAAAGGTTCTTCTTGCCGTGTATAAACTGTGAATTGTAATGAAAAATAAAGTTTTTAATTAAAATAAGCTTTTCTGAATCTCCTGCTTGCTACAACTGGAATGCTAAGAAATAATTTGTGAAACCGATTTTTGTGCTTTCATTGGTTACAGATTACAGCAGTCTGCCACCTGCTTTAGTTTAAGCTGGTTTAGCAATAAAGGCTTGACTCACCCAGCACAGAAATTACTATTTTTCGTTTGTTATTAAAAATAATGTTGTTTGGTTGCCGTACTTTGAGTTTCTTGCTATTTTGTTTCAAAAACTTATTTAGGATGCAGTTTCTCATGCCATGTGTAACAGAGCTGATGGTGATTGCTCCATCTTTGCACGGAGGGAAGTGCACCGGGCTCTGCTCTGCTGTCCTGATGGTTCTCATGTGGTTGCTGGTACCCTTCTGCAGAAACATGTGAACAAGCAGCTCTGAGGGCAGCAGCCTTTCACACCGGAACAGCTGTTTCTACAGTGAATATTTTACAATGACATTTCTAATTAGGTCTTGGCCAATGGAATGAAAGCCCACACCAGCGTGGGGGTAAGTGAGGAGGAGTGGTTTTTTATATTATTTCAATCTGATTTGTGTGGGATGTGTTTTAGTGCCTTTTAGAGCTGATTTTGTCAGAAAGGAACAGGTCAATGGTCAATGATTATTGTCTTTGATGCTCTGAGACGTGGTATTTTATGTTAAAGCCTTGTATCACTCTAACCAGCTTATTTCCAGTTACCAACCTATAAAGGTGTGTGGGTTTGTGATTTTTTTCATTTTAAAGAAACTTTTAGGTGTCTCAGGACTCATTGAAAAAAGCACATTGTTTTGAGATCCTTTGACAATGTTTGAGATACAAGTATTGATATTTGTCCAATCCATTTATTTTTTATTTGCTTTGACTTTTGCATAGTATCTCTGGGAAGAGAACCCCAGTTAGCTTATGTAAGTAAGATATTGTTTTGTTTTTTCTCTTTTGTAACAGATCTAAATCACTGTCCCCTATCAAACTAGATTTGCCAGTTGGGAACAAAGCATTAACAAATAAAATCCTTTTCTTTGAAGTTTAATAATTGAAGAAAAGATGCCACAGTCCAGATGGTGTAAGTAGGTAGAGTTATCATGATATCCAAACGTATCTAGTAACATTGAAGTTATTGGAAAATCTTTTTCTCCCTCTCCACAGACAGTGATGGACCACAAATGCTAAGGATGGCTAAGTTAATTTATAATACTAGATGAACTCTATAAAGGTTTTTCTATTCATTCTCATAAGAGCAGATTTTTGTATTAAAAACCTGTCTTGCCACTGGAAATTATGAATATCTCATTTTGCCTTCCAAATATGGAGCTGTGAAAGCATGAATTAGGATACATTTGTACCCTGTTTTCTGTCACCCATACATGGTAACATTTTAGACTGTTAATACACTTGGTACTTAAGCAACTTTGTGAAAATGGTAAGGGGTTGTTTTCTTTTATACTGCCAATCAAATACCATTAAAAAATCAAAAGACATTGGCAAAATGTTCTGTATGAGAGACAAGTTGTAGCATATAAGACTCTGTAAAGACAGATATGCCACCTAACAGAATAATTTATTTCTCAGTATTAAAAATTGCATTAATAAAAACAATCTGAAATTTCTTATAGCAGTAGCTAGAGGTGATCTGTATTGTTTACTGTTGGCTGTGATAATCATGTCTCTTTTTTTATTTGGTGACTATATATGGTAAAGTTCATCAAAGCTTCAATTTTTGCATGGCCCTGCATGAAAGGCAGGGAGACTGAGCTGCAGAGAATTTGTACCATGACCCATTCTTGCTTGAGTACCAGGGCAAAAGCTTACTTTGGCATCTCCTCCGTGCACTGTAGCTCCATGCTGCCTGTCCTCCTTTTCCTAATATTTAGGCAGCCTTGAAGTGCTACTGTCAGAGCTGCAAAAAGCATGGAAGGACCAGAAGTTTGCTGAATCTCATGAACATCCTAGCTATGTCTCCTCTCTTCACCTCTTCCTGATTCAATAGGAGGAAAGCTGGAGGGTAACACAGGAACCCAAAGAAGAGCTAAACCTCTAAAGGTACCACCCCTGACCTGGAATGGACCTTCCTTAGGACACTTAGGTCAAGACCAGGATGGCAGATGGGAGAAAATCTGGTTTGCATGTTTGTTTGGAGTTCTTGCTCCTCCAGCATTATTTCTACACCAATGCCTGCTAAATAGGAACACAGCACACCCCACGGAAGAAGAAATGGAAGGTTTCTCTCCTCAACTCTACATGGACATCAAAAGTCTATATACAGAGGTAATTTTCCTGTCAGGGAAACTGCATACAGTGTCGAAATACAGCAGTAATACTTCTAATAAATTGCTGTCATACAGTTATGTGGTAATTACCTTTTATTTCCTACCCTGCAGTACTGTTTGAAAGGAACAGATTTTCTATATTTAGATAAATACTCATTTCGCATGACTTTCAGAGTCATATTTTGTCATAAAAAATTAATAATTTTTTTTTCATGTGTTGCTCTGATTTAAATGAACAACATAACCTTATGGGGAATAAAGTGTTCCTTTTGGGAAAAGTAGACAAGATTCTCATATACTGTTATTGGATGTAACAAGCTGTTGAGTTATGTGGAGATTAAAAATGTTAGCTCTTTCATTTGAGCAAGCATTCTCTGCTTTACCAAATTATTCTTACAATTGCAAAGAGCCTGTGTGAGAATCAAGAGGAATAGTTTTATTATACTTAGAAAACTTGAGTATTTCAATTATAGGTCTTTACTTTTCATGCTTTTACAAACTTTCAGAGAAATATGTTGAATAAGCTTGTAAACAAGTACATTACTTATTGTAGAACAGTAAGTACCCTTGATACATAACAGCTGACACAGTAGTATATGCGACTTTATATTCTGCACCCAGATATATTTGTGCCTTCAATGTATCAACATTGTTGTATCATCTTAAATTGACTGAAATACCCACCTTGGTGTATTGACTATTGTTTCATGTAAACTTAGTCATTTAAAAGCATAGCTCACTTTTAAGCCCGTATCTTAGAAAATCAATAGACTTCAGAAGTTTTTATGGATTATAACAGTCTATCTCCCCTGGTGATGTAATAAATAATATCTTATTGATCGCCTGTTTTAGTTATTTCTGAATGTTTAGCTGTTTTCCTAGTCTAGTTGCTGTAGACAGATTATTATGAAGAAAGCAACTCATCTCTCTATGGTTTTTAATCAATACACTATGATGGGGCTGCTAGTATTAGAATTCTTAGTGGCTGAAACTGGGGTAATACATTATGTTCTGTCTCCACTGTCACTGATTTTTCTGTGAACGTCACAAGAGTGTTTATAAAGACATCTCTAGTCTGACTTTGGCAAACAAATGTCCTTAGTGAGAAACTCCTTTAGAAGGATTTACTATATTAATTCAATTGTTAATAATAGCTGATTCTCAAGACTAATTATATGCAGCCAGATCTTTGTCCTCCAGAGAAAGGCGTATAACACGCATATAATAGAGATCCTCATGGGAATGTACTATTTGTCATTAGTAATAAATAACAACATTCTTCAGAAGATAATCAACAGCCTGAAATGCCTTCTTAACAGCAGTTTAGTGATAGTTCCATTTTTTTTCCCTTTCATTATTAACTGTAACCTTCAAATTAAATGGAGTTCTGAGAAGTTTTGCTGAAGAGATACATATACTGTGAAAGATGTATTTTAGTCTTGTTTGACTCAGGGGATACGGAGACTAACTTTGCTGTGTGACTATAAATATGAACATACATGTCAAAAATTTTCTCATGGGAACATGAGAGAATATATCTCTAGGTTGCTGATTCTGACTTTTATATCAGTAACAAGTCTGCTCCTGTTTTGTGTGGATTTTTCATTTTCTCCAAAGACTACAGTATTCACTATTCATGTATTCAAGCGTGCAAAGTCCACTAGATCTGATGGTAAATGGGATAAAGAAGGTCCTGCTTTAACTAGTCCAGCTATACTTAGCATTCCCTTCTCTGCAATGTATTGACATTTAGAACAATTTGTCACCTTGCTTGTTCTGTAGCAAAAGAGAGAATTTTACAGGTTTAAAGGCAGCATGTCGCACATTTGGACAGAGTAATAGCCCAAGAGTTGCAGCCTGGGCCCTTCTGAACTACAGAGTGACAAGCCACCAAGTCTGAATGCTTTATTAATAGAGATAGTGGTTTGTAGCAAAAAAGGAGCATAAAAAATTAGGCTCCACCGTGAGAAGTGAAAAGTGGGAGTAACGTGTCATGTACTATTGTGCACTTTATAAAGCAGAGGTGGTACAGGCACAAAGACCTTTTCATTTCTCAGTGTCCTCAGGGACTGTCAGAAGAGTCAGAGCGTAGCCTGCATTGTAGCAATGCGCTCCTTGCTCTTTTACAAGCTCTGAATGTGCCCCAGCTGTAAAGGTACTGTACCTTCCTGGGTGCCAGTTGGCTAACAGTGATGGGATAGCCTGGCAGGGCTAAACTTTCTCTTGCTCGTATGGCACAGGTGGAGCAAGAAGAGATGTTGTAGGAGCAACATGTCTTCCCTCTTTGGGAGCAAGGCAAGACACAGCTGAATGCTAGACAAATTTCATTTTGTCTAATATGAAGCCCTTAAAACTGTTTTACATAGAGGAAGTGTTTCGGAAAAAAATGGATTTCTATTTGCTCTACCAAGATCAGAACAGAGGCTGTAGTTTTATTTTATCACTGCAGCTGCATGCTGCTTTTGATCTTGGCTTGTTTTTAAATGAGCAAGACTAGCACAGAATTAGTACTGGAAGTGGTTTCTACTTGCATAAACAGAAGATACAAGAAAACAGTTCCTGGAGAATTAGTAAAGGAAAAATTCCTTTAAATTCAAGCTGCTGGCTGTGATCATGGAAGTCAGGTTTAGAATGGACACTAACTGTTATTGTTGGTACAGGAACATTTGCACATTGCTCCATACTTTCTATCCTTTAACAGAGCCCACTGCTCTGAGAGTAAAAGATTACAAAGGAGAACATGTAAAGCCCTTAACTACAGAGCACACCGTAAACCTTCCTTCCTTTTTATCACAGATCCTAAACCAGTTACTCTGTACAGAAAAAAACAGAGTGCAGAAATGCACAACTAGCTACAAAGATAAGTCAGGATATCTTCCTTTAATTCATTTTGTTGTTGCTTCTCTTTAAGTCTGTAGGTTAGAGTTAAAAGACTTAATACATTTTAATGTGGCATCTTGCAGAATAAACGTAACTCATCGAAGCAAATTTATGTGCTGTACACCTCTGGTTTGCACATTCTGGTCTTATTAGGAATTTAAAAAAAATTTCCAGTGGAGGTGAGAAAGGGTTATCGGTGAAAAACATATATGAGAAATGGCTAAGATGGACTAAGCATCTGATAAGTGTTTTCCCAATTAATATGGCAGAAATTTTGAAAAAAATATGTTGCTGTGGAGATTGTGGCATGACATGATGCATGAAGAGGACAGCATGACCATGTGCAGATCAGCATGGGTTACCACGTCTTGCAGTGCCTAAGACAGCTGTTGGAATTGCATGCAACCAAAATGAAGCTGTTTTCCTGTCTCTTGCAGCACGCCTGCCTGTCAGTTTGGTAATTTTGCAACAAAAAAGATGTTTGAAGCCAGTTGGAAGAAGAAAAAGACAGGGAATACTAACCTGAACAATAGGGACAGCTGTGGTGATTACATCAAGTTCTCAACTGTCCTTTTCTCTACCTGTGCTATTTGAAAGCTGTGTGAGAGACAATTGAAGTGTTATCTCATCACTGCAGATATTTAGCTTGGGTTTAAAACTGTTTACAAGCCTCCACTAAATCTTACCCTGAAATAAAGAAACTGAAAGTGAATTCAAAGTAATGGCAATTTTGGGGGTACAGTTATTATCTTGGAAGCTTTTGATGGTCAGTCTGTATTTGAGCTCTCTCCAAGTGATTTTTTTATTCCTCCAACATCCTACAGAAAATTATAAAAACCAGAATTAAAAATCATTACCCTGAAAATTCCTTACCAAAAAAAAAAAGGCAATCCAGCAGTTCATCCGAATTCCTTCTTTCCTCAGTATTTCCCAGCAATATCCCACCACTATAATGTGACTTTTTCCATCTTTCCCCATCTTTTTCTAATTTTATTTTACATTTGTTGTGTTGCCCAGCAG
This sequence comes from Cephalopterus ornatus, assembly GCA_013396775.1. NCBI lineage: Eukaryota > Metazoa > Chordata > Aves > Passeriformes > Cotingidae > Cephalopterus > Cephalopterus ornatus. The sequence continues at coordinate 4,118 of VZRE01013514.1, read as the reverse complement.
CTAGAGAGGAGTTTGAGAGTTAGGTTTATGGTACTCTATTCCAGTTTGTGGCTGATTCAGGGAGCATCAAGAGGAATCTCTTTATCATAGGTAACGAATGAACTGGGATGTCTCTCTAGAAACAAAAGAAGAAACCTGACATGGAAAGCGTTCTGGATTTGCATTTTGTCTTCTTTTTATTGCTGTAGATTAGTTCCAGCCTGGGCTTCCCTTTGTGCTTGAGAGAAGCTCTCTAAAGGTATTTTGTCTCCTCTTCAATCTCTAACAAATTCTCTTTTGCTGTGATAAAAAGAGTAATGTTTGGCTGCTGTCACGCTCAGAGCAAATTTGATGTGGTCACTTCATTTGTTTCTGTTTTGCTGAGATACTCCATGTCTGTCTGTATCCTTGTACTTCTCCTGTCCTGGGATTGTAACCTTTGGGGACCACGACCACCACTTTGCCCTCTGCTTTACTCTCTGCCACGCACAGTGAGGTTCTTTGTTCCTGACCGGTTGGTACTTTGGAAATGTAGATTCATGGTGTGATCATACAGTTGTATCTTTTCACTAGGTTGGATACCAAAATGTCTGATTTCTTTCCTGTGCCAAGGAAAATGAGACATCCTGAATACCCCCATCATGTAGACTTCTAGGAACTTCTCATACTCCCATGATCCCTTGGTTTGTTTATTGCCTCGGATATTTGGTGTAGTGCAGGGTGACTCTGAAGAAAGGAAAATTGTTGCATACAGAAGAAATCTTTTTGAATTAGGATGACAAAAAAATAGCTATGTCTGTAGAATTAGAATGACACTTTAGTTCTTAACCAGTGCAGTTGACGGGGAATGATTTGTGACTACCTAATAAGTAAATAGGATAACCCCAGTGAAAAGTAGGGGAACCACAGGTAACATGTTAATTTTGTTTGTAAGGTTTATTTGAGAGCACTCTAAACATCTGTCAAGTCATCATAATGACAGGCATGTAAAATTAAAAACAGCACTTGAGGTCTGGACTTCTCCCCAGAACAGAACTGCTGGCTCACTGCAACTTCGTAGTTTTAGGCTGTAAGGGAGTACTCATTAAATATCCTAATTTTTCTTCAAAATAGGCAACTCTTAGAGTAAGACTCCTGGAAAGTGTATGAAGGGGAATAGACTGTGGACCTATACTTCAGGCTGCAACAATGGTTACTTCCGAATTCCCTTTCATGGGAGGTAATAGAATTATTAATTTATTAAAAGCTATGCTGCCAAATTTCGGTAAAACAATAGACATGAAGCTGCTTTGATAAATGAGGTAGCCAGATTGGTGGAGTGCTTCAGAGGTGAAAAATCTGAGTCCAGGTACATGAAAGAAAAAATATACAAGAGAATATATAAAAGGAGAGCTTTGCTTTGAGTGCTGCTTCCAAGACTCAAAAGTCCAGGAGACAGGGTCCTGTTTATGTCAAATAAACTGTCACTAGAGGCAACATAATAGCCTCCTCATAGGAAGGATGTCCTTCCATCTGGGCAGAATATGAGGCCATGTTCTCATCTCTTCCTCTTTGACTAACTCTGTCCCCCAGTCTCCTGGAGTAGGGTAAAACAAGGTATTTTCCACCCAAATGAACTGAAGAATTGGGCAAGAAAATAGGAATACAGTGTTTGTGGAGGTAATTTAAATGCTGTGTGTCTCTCTAGTGTTCTAAAACTTGGATGCTGTTAAAGTGTTTTTCCGACCATTTTTTTTGATCCTGTTTGTGAAAATATACTATTGTATAGTTTCTGAATAGGGGCAAAAACAATGAAAGTCTTTTCTTGCAGTTTTTTCTCATTTGTGTGTGCAGTTGAACTTTGCATTATAAATATCACAACTGCTTCTGCTCCAATAACCCACAAAGGGACATTGTCTTTAGAAAAAAGTGGGAGAGCGGGGACATTGCAGGGAAGGGTTCTCTCTAGATCAACACCAGGTTTTCATATTTGCAACCCCACAATTTATGCAGTGAGTGGGAGCTTAATATAAGTGCAATTAGGTGTAATGACATCACTAATAGGCCTGAATGTTCATTCAGCTTGGCACGCAAATGTACAAAACCAAGTCACTTTCAGGTCCATTAGGGTCTGCAGCCACCTCAGCTCACTGTCTGTGTAGCTGAGTGGCAGAAGGGCAAAGTTGCTGTGGATATCCTAGAGCTTATCCCTATGGTGTGCAACCTCTGTTCCCCTCAGACCTCTTCTGCTGCCTTTTCACTGGAAGGATGCACACTGATGTACTGCAGTGGCAAACATGGATTCAAACTGAAAGCAGAATAGTCACATCACTGTGGTACTTCAAATCACCTGAGCTTTTGGGAAATTTTCCTGGTGTTCAGTAGCTTGCTAGTTCAACTGGTAAATTTCTGAACAAGTGACAGGGTGTGTCCAGAGCAGCATGGAGATGAGGGAAGAGGTGCCTCAATACTCTTTTTGAGGTTCTCCATTTTGCAGAGCAGCCAAACCTTTTACCCAAAGGAGTGCCTGGCCATCTTTGTCTATTGGTTTATTTTATAAATAGATAGGATAGATAGGCTGACAGATGAGGTTTCAAAGAGATTTTTTTTTTTTTTAAATAAATCAAGCTAGGAAAAAGAAACAGATGAAGGGGAGAAACTCAGCTTCATCTTCGTTCTTGGGCAATGGCACTCCTCAGATTGTCTGAAGATCTTGTCAAAGCCTTCAGTCAACTAGAGGGGAAAAAAAGGTCATGGCATCACTCGTCTAAAAGAAAAAAAATAAAACACCCACCCAGAAAGAACAGTTTCTAAGGCAATCTTTATGTATCTAAGATTCATGAAGGAAAAGGAACAGTATGTCTAAATTTTGCTTCGCAAATCATATGGAGATGAAAAGAGCATGAGAGATGAGGCTGGAATATCCTGTGGTGGGGATGATTTGTTTAGTCTTGCTCCGTTTTTGAGTGAACTCTATGCAGCTGAATTTTTGCAATATGTAAAAGTGCCTATCAACTGCTGGTTTTTGTGGGGTTTTTTTGAGGAATAAAATGCAGAGTTAATTAGCATGCATTAGAATAACTTCTCGCTTTCACTTTTATTATATTACAGAACATTTTTCTTCAAATTCACAAGTCCCCAAGTTTAAAAGATCAAGCTTGACATAAATATATCTGAAATGACAGAGAGAGAGACCTCTGATCAAATGAGGGAATGCTAAGCTTTTCAGCTAACATGAAAGGCTAATTACTGAAGCGAGACTTAATAATTGATGCCTTCATTCAGTATATCTTGGAGATTTAGGTCCAATAAAGAATTTATGTACCTAAAAATAGTAAATACGGAACCTAATTTTCCAGCATTTGGTCCCCAGATAGGGACCCAGAACTCTGTGCATATTATTGAGGCCTTAAAGCAACAAAGCAGCCAAGAAAATTTCTCAGATCCCCCGAGAGGGGTTCAGGTTGGTGGCCTCAGCCTGTCCACAGTTAGCTAGGCTGGACATGACTCTGTTAATGATGCAGGGAACGTGGTGGTGGTGGGTGGCTGAACAGCAACTCAGCTCTCTTCTGCCATCTGATAGGAAGCATCAGGGTCCTCTAAGTTGTTGTTTCCTTCTGTTCCCCATTGAATCCTCATGTCTAGACCTGGTTTAAATAATAGAAATAGTAAAATTAGAGGGAAGCATTTTGTTCAAGATGTATCTGAGGACGCTTGTACATGCTTTTTCATAGTCCTTGATCTAATTTGTTACTGAGGTTTTTCCCACCTAAAGCACTGAAGAGGACCTTGTACTCTGTGCAGTCAGAGAAGGCTGAAGTGGGTTTTGCTATTACCCCTTTTTACACAATAGTTCTTACCCCGTAGCTGTCTGGGAGATTGAATTTCAGCGGCTGGAGCGAGTGAGTTCAACATCTCCAAGGAGAAGCTGAACCATGGGACAACAGGCCAGGCTATTAAGGTAGGACTTTCATTTCTGGTTGAAACTGGAGGTTGGTAAATCATAGAGTTGAGGAGATGGAAACCCTGCAGTTCAGGTGCAGGGTAGTTAGTCACAGCTGAGTAATTAGTTACTAGGTAGTTAGTTACAGCTGAGCCCTGTGGCTGACTTACACTGTCCATATGAAGCAAGATCATAGAATCAGATGGGTTGGAAAGGA